>VZRQ01005887.1:237559-259100 GCA_013397975.1 Machaerirhynchus nigripectus
CGGACTCAGAGGTGAGGCAGGCCGGCCGCTCCAGGTGCGCGGGAGTGGTCGCTGGATTTCCTGGTCCCCGGCAGAAGGGCCTTGGGAAGGCGTCGGGACCCGCGGCCTCCTGACTTCTCCTGGTCTGGAGCTGCGAGCGCTGGAGCCTCTCCTTGCGAGGCCCTTGGTGCTGTTTTTTTTTAAACCAGACGCTGCATATTACTCTGCCTCCATTTATAGGATATTTTATTTTGTCCAGCCCTTCTACCCTTCTCCTTTTTTCCCCCCTTAAAGATACTTTCAGCTTGCTCTCAAGTATTCGACCTTTTATTGGGAACAGGTATTCTTTATATGGACAACTCAAGATAGCCTACTTTGCTCGGTGTTCTTAAAGGGACAGGTTTGCATAAGTACTTTTTTTTAAACAGTCTAGCTTGACATTTGTTAGTACAGGAATGGCCTTTTTTATTTTTGTAGCATTTTCATTATTGTCAGGTGGGGGAAAAAAGGCTTGGAAGTAGTAAATGCTGAGTAAAAGTGGAAAGGGTTGTGCCATCAGTGGGCAAAAGACTGACAAGCCTTCACATCGTGGTCATTTTTTGTTCCGGGGTGGTCCTTTTAGTTAAGTATATGTCGCTATCACAAAGAAAAGAAAAAAATGTATAGTAGTTCATAACTTTTTACACTAGTACTCCGTATGCCATTTTGAGACATACCAGGTGTGGTGTTGAATTGTGATATGCTTCTGGCTGTGAAACTGCCTTGAGTACTGGCTTATGTATTATCTTTGGAGAATGTGCAAAAATATTTCTTCTGCTGGCTCAAAAGCTGGCACAAAGCAAGCAGGGGAGAGCCTTAGCAAAGTTGGCTTTTCCTAAGCCTTAAGTATTTGTGGTCTGATTTTTTTTTCAAAAGGAAACAAACAACTGTCTCTTTAACGGCAGAAAGTTTAAAACAGGAAAAACAAATGAACTGTTTCACATCAATGAAAAAACTGTTCCTGCAGTAAATATCTATTCTTCATGTCTCCTACTTGGGGTAGCTGAAAATGCTGAGTTACATTACAGTTATTATCCCTCTCTTGTAAATAATTTTTACTCTTAAACAGCATTAACTGAGAATCCAGAAAGGCCTTATACATTTTTCTGCTGAGACATTTTGGGTTTTTTTCAAGTTGGCTTCACTGTTCTTACTCAAATTGGGTTTGTAGCTGTGTGAAGACTTTTATAAATGTATGGCTGTGTGGCAGGTTGAGGAGGACAGAGACTTCTTAGATTTCACAAGAAGCTTGAAATAAATGTGTACCACTGGTTTCTTTGTTTTATATATTTGGATGCTGTCCTGCTTTTCAAACATGTTTAATGCAATACTGGGCTTGTTGAAATATTTGAAAGACTTCTAAAAGCAGCATTGAATATTGTCGCAGCGTATCACATGTATGGTATATCAGTGAATAGTACATGCTGTATATGCAGTTATGTTTCATGTATTATAGAGATATTCAGTATTTAATGCCCTCTCTGTAGTGAAATCAGTGTGTCACAGCATTGTGAAATGAAAAAGCCAGCAGTGGAATTTCAAGGCTGCTTAATTACTCTTAATGGGCCCAGATAACCCTCCTTTGTCAAGTTGGTTCTATCTTCTGAGTGGTGGGAACTCAGAATCTGCTCTGTTGATGTCTCCTGGGGAAGGCTGAGCACACACTCCTTCAGCTCTCTTCTTAAGGGTGGACCTGCCCTCTGCCCCCTCTACTCATAATGCATTTACTAATGTAAGATATAAAACTTACAGAGCAATAGAACTGCCAGAAAAATAAAACCCAGCATGGACAGCGCAGATTCTCCTAACTCTGCTGTGGAAATGGGTTTGGATTAATTAAGGTACTAGCCAGGTTTACGTATTCTGTGCTGTATCTCTCCTGCACTGTTTTCACAGGCTCAGTCAGGCGTAGCTGTAGCTGTGTGTGAAGACTGGAAGGACAGCTGCTTACTTTGCTTAACTTGCCACAGGATGCCTTCCCTTTCTTTCTAAGAGTGCTGCTGGTAGCCACTCATGCCTTGTGTAGGTTCCCAGGCATTTTAGACACCTAAAGAGTAGGTTAAGGAATAGGATTTGAAGGGAGTCTAGTCCCGGTCATCTGAATCTCCTGCTGGGCTTAAGTGAAAGTTTTGGGTCCACTGATTCAAGAGAGGTTTTTTCTTAATTGTTACACTCCCTATGAAACTTGTCTAGCCTGGTTGCATGCCTAGGTGCTTTGTGAAAACTTCTGAAGAAGCGTTTCTTTCTGGTTGTATCTGCAGTTGGCTTTGGCACTGCTTGCCAATTTAAGAGTAAAAATTTTATGGTTTGGTTGGGCATTTTTGCCTCTTAGTTATGTTCCTTTTGCCTGTTCAGTTATTTTTACCGATGCTACCAGATTCTTGTGGCCTGCTAGACCCTATTGCTTCTGTGAGCACTACCCTACTTTCTTGACACTTGGGATAATGCGAATTGTGTGCTAGTACTATGAATTTTGTTTCTTTGTCCAGATTTACTTGAGGTAATCACATATCTCTCTTTGAGGTTCTAAGAAGTAAACACTGAAGAGGTAGCCTCCTTCAGGAATAGTTTTCAAACAGTAGACTTAGCTGAATTTTAGTTGCAGCAGCTCTTTTGGAAGTGATACCTGAATAAGAAATACCACAGCCCAACTTTCAAGTCTTGGAGTAGGTTTTCAGGACTGGTGGGTAGAAAAAGTACCTTCAATTATATATTGGAGGTATTTGTTATCCAGGTTTCTGAGACTGTAAATGCCATGGATTATACCATGTGCTCTTACACTGAAGAAATATGTGTGCCACCATAAAGAGAACTAGAGTGAGAGTATCTGTGTGTAGACGTCTATTTACAGAAATTGCTGTAGATTTACAAATGGAT
The DNA here is from genome assembly GCA_013397975.1 of Machaerirhynchus nigripectus. NCBI lineage: Eukaryota > Metazoa > Chordata > Aves > Passeriformes > Dicruridae > Machaerirhynchus > Machaerirhynchus nigripectus. The sequence continues at coordinate 240,455 of VZRQ01005887.1, forward strand.
AAATGGGTACAGAAACACTTCTTTTTACATGGAAAAGTTCCTGCTTTCTGCTTTGTTTTATGATACATATTTGGTTCTCTCTGAAACTTTCATTCCTGGTGTCTGATCTTCTCTGTGCATCTTTTACAAAACCAACAAGCCAGTGATCCTTTTTGTGGGTGTCCTTTTCTCTTGCTTCTTTATGGTAGTTGCACTTAAACAATGTTAGTACAATTTGAGTCAGAGTGGGATTTTTTTCCCCAAAGGCATGAAATTCGTGAATGCTTGCCCAGTTGCCTCTGAGCCAAAGCAGACTCATAGATGATTTGTATTGAAACTTCATTTTATTTGTCTACAGGCACTGAAGTGGTAGTGAGTCTTTAATGATATGAGATGAAAATATTCAGCCATCAAGTATGTTCTGACAGTTCATAACCTTTCTGAAACCTTAAAAACAGCTGAAATTTATAATTTTTACTGGAAACAGAGAGAACAGAGTAGTCAAACTTTGTTGTAGATCTTTCAGTTTTGGGACAGCATGCTTTCTGGAAAAGCAGGTTTTCTGGATGTCTTTAGTTTGGTAGTTCGAATGGGTGCAGTGATGTTAAAATTACAATGTAAACTCTTGCTGTTGGTTTTTATGTAGACCTTGGTTTGTAACTTAGTCAACACACTATACTACAAGTAAGTATATTATAAATGGATTGTTTTATTTAATAACAGGTGTTAAGTGGTCCTGTTGATAATTAAGAAAACCAATCACACTTACTTATATAAAAACAGCCCCAAAAATGTTTAATTGTATTGATGTCAGCTGAGGCTGTCTTCCAACTGAGTTATTTTACTTCTTTTACGTAAAAGTAAACATCAGTTCAGACTTTGTTAAAAAGTATTTGTATTGTTTTTAATGTATGTTTGGGAGTGCAGTAATTTGAAGAGCTTCACCATTTCTTTTCTTTAAGCTCTTTTCATTCACCTTAGTTTCCTGCATGCAAGAGACAGGAGCTATTATTGTAATAGATATTGAGTAAATTTAGAGAAGATTGTTATCCCAGAACTGGGGGGATTAAGAAGTATATTTGTGCAGACTGTCTGTGCTTCCAAACACGCTGTCATTGAATATGTTTTGTTAGAAGTTAATCTGCTGGACTAATGATCCCGTTGCCTTCTCCACTACCTAGTGAAGTGTTAATGTATCTTGGTAATTGTATTTCCTTTCATTCACAGTAAAGGCTGTGTGTTAGGGGGATAGTTTTACAGTCTCACAGTCAAATTGAATGTGCTGCTTTTATTCTGGTTGGTTTAATTGACCAGTCTTTTTCTTCAGGTAATTAATGTATTTCAAGTTCTGCTTACAGTCTGAGTGAGCCAACATTGTTTCTTAGCTTCAGCTGGGCTGGTAAGGATTCATCTGGTCATATGCCTATTTTTTGCTTTGTTTTCACTCTGATAAAATGTTATTTTATTAGAGTTGTGTCAAGATCATTAGGAAGTGACCAAAGGATCTTACTGTAGAAAGCCTGAGGAAAGCTGAAACATGAGCAAAATAAAGAAAGCTTAGGAGAATGCTCGAATATGCTGAAAGAAGCTGTAATTGTTATTTTTTTCCACTGTCATGGGTAATGTCTGCTGTGACATGGTAGGAGGCAATCTTTGTTTTTCTTACTCAGAGAATTTAAAGGATAGTAGTTCAGACATCCCCTCATGAGCTGTGGTTGTTTGGACATGGTCTAGGCACAGCACACAGAGATTCACTCTGTTGCATTTGGCTAACATATGCTACTGATGTTCTGCAGTCATTACAGTTCCTGCTGTACTAGACCTTGGCTCTTCCTTCTCAAATGTTTTTTCAAGCGCACCGGAGCTCACCCATGTGGTGGTAATAGTTGCCTCTTCTGCTGCACCTCTTTTCAGAGAGCTTCAAACTTGTAAGTGATAAGCTGTGTACCAACTTGTGTGGCTGCACCTACTGATTGATGGGCTTGCCTGTAGTAGCTCTTTGTCAAAGCTGGAAGTGGTGGTCAGAAAGGTGCATTTCAGGGGAGGTTTCTGATGAATTTGGGCAGAGAAGAACCATCTGAAATTCAGCAAAGGCAAATGCAGGGTCCTGCACCTGGGGAAGAACAACCCCAGGCACCAGCACAGACTGGGGCTGACCCGCTGGGGGGCAGCTCTGCAGAGGAGGCCCTGGGGGTCCTGGTGGACAACAAGCTGCCCATGAGCCAGCAGAGTGTCCTGGTGGCCAAGAAGGCCAATGGTATCCTGGGGGACACTAGGAAGAGCTTTGCCAGCAGGTCATGGAAGGTGATCCTGCCCCTGTACTCAGCCCCTAACAAGGTCTCCCCAGGAGTGCTGTGTCCAGTTCTGGGCTCCTCAGGACAAGAGAGACATGGAGCTCCTGGAGTGGGTCCAATGGAGGCTACAAAGGTGATGTAGGAACATCTCGTATGAGGAACATCTCATCTGGAACATCTCTGAAGAGGAAAGGGTGAGGGGGCTGGGCCTGTTCAGCCTCCAGAAGAGAGGGGACCTCATTAATGTGTACACATATGTAAAGGATAGATTTCAAGAGGATGGACCAGGCTCTTCTCAGAGGTGCTGAGCAGTAGAACAAGAGGCAGTGGGTAGAAACTGATGCCCAGAAAGTTCTCCCTGAACATGAGGAAGAACTTTACTGTGCAGGTAACTGCCCTGGAACAGATTGACCAGCGAGGTTGTCGAGTTTCCCTCATAGGAGATATTCAAGAACTGCCTGGACACAATCCTGTGCCGTGTGCTCTGGGATGACCCTACTTGAGCGGGGAGGCTGGACCAGATGACCCACTGTGGTCCTCAGGTTCCAACTTTACCCATTCTGTGATTCTATAAAATTTTTACATGTCATTGTGCAGGAACGGTAATGATTTTGTTAGTTATGGACATGAAATATTTTGAGCCACTGCATTTTGAATGTGAAGGTNCCCTGGAACAGATTGACCAGCGAGGTTGTCGAGTTTCCCTCATAGGAGATATTCAAGAACTGCCTGGACACAATCCTGTGCCGTGTGCTCTGGGATGACCCTACTTGAGCGGGGAGGCTGGACCAGATGACCCACTGTGGTCCTCAGGTTCCAACTTTACCCATTCTGTGATTCTATAAAATTTTTACATGTCATTGTGCAGGAACGGTAATGATTTTGTTAGTTATGGACATGAAATATTTTGAGCCACTGCATTTTGAATGTGAAGGTACTGCTAACTGATTTAGGTTGAACATTTTAAATGAAGTTTGCTAAATGGATCCCACTGAAAAGGATGTAAAACTGATTGTTGTGTGCAGTAGTTCTGTCTATATTGTCACATTATCTATAGGCTGTAGACCTAGATCGGGCTGTCAAGTTACATGTCATTAGAAGAGGTTTAGTGGGAACTAGAGTCGTTTGGAGGAATGCTGGAATGGCACCAGGAGAGATGCGTATCTGAGGAGAATCAGAAAGTTCACGGATCTTTGATTCAGCCTTATTCAACAGGCTGTGTTGCATTCAGTGATGGCCCCTGGATTTTCTCCTGAGAATCTTTCAGAGGATTTTTTTCCTTTGAACTTTTGCAAATTCACTAACTGGTCATTGTGAAATTTTAAAACTTTTGATCTCTATCATTTGACTTTAACCTATGTTTAAAATAATGTATCAAAGAAAAAATTTTAAAAGGCTACCCACTGTAGAATTTTGTTTTCCTCCCTCAAAAAAAAGTTGAAAAATTATGTCAAATGAGGCACTGCTTACCGGTAAGGAAATGGCTTTTTATGTGTGTGTTTTCCTGGTTTTTGTCTTTAGGTTTTTTTGTGTGGTTTTTTGTTTGTTTGTTTGTTTTGGTTTTTTGTTCTGTTTTTTTGTTGTTTTGTTGTTGGGGTTTTGGGTTTTTTGTTTGTTTTTGTTTTGTTGTGGTTTTTTGTTTTTTGAGGTAATTCTGTGGATATTGGTTTGGTCTGGAGGTCACCTTGAGAGGGCTAATAAAGTTACTTTGTTTGAGTGGTGGTACTTGTCACCTGTAATTGTTTTAAGGGGCACTCAGGATATGCATAACTGAGGCGATAGTAGGTAGCTTCTTTATTTTTCCCAGGTTGCTTTCTTGCACACATTTGGGAACAGTGCCATGTCAGTCTTCCCTCTCCAGGCTGCTGGGCTCCCACCCTGCATGAAACTTGTCATAGGCTCATGAACAGAATCCCACTTCTCACAGGAGATATATTTGATATGTGAAACATCTTGTAGTGCATTTTTGTTGGGTTTGTTGGAGTTTCTTTTATGTGCATCCTTGGAAGAGAGGAGTTTATATGATAATTACTTGTTTCATTAAAGCTATTAATCAGATACAGATTTCTGTAAGAAGTGTTTACTTTGTTTTTGAAATACGCTTAAATACATTTTTAAGCATGAATTCTAAGTCCTAAAGTTATTATAGGGAAGATGGGTATAGTGGTTTGAACTACCTGAACTTCCTTTAGTAAGTCTGAGTATAATGAATTGGCTTCTAATTTAAGTTCTCCTACTCTTAAAATCCTTTTGGAACTACTGTTATTATCACTTCTTGGATGAGATGCTAGAATGTTCTGGAAAGATACTCCTATGTAGAAGTATACAGAAACCTCAACAGTGGGAAAAAAAAAAGGAAGGTAGTCCTAAGAATACCGTATTTTCTAAGTATGTACTTTATCCTTGAAACCTCCCCCTTCAAACCCAAACTGAACTCTGATGGAACACGAGAACTTATTGGTGTGCCTGATGGACACAGAGAGGTTTGTGTAGCTGGAAGCCAGGACCTTCTTCCAGCCAAGTCGTGACATTCTGACTAGAGATGCCATCAGTGACTCCCAGAGATGGCTTATCAGTGGCTCCATGAAGCATCTTTTGCACTATGGATAGCTAAATGACAGTGAGAGAAGCTGGCTCCAAAGGGAGTTTGGAGAGCAAATGGAGTAAGAGAGATTAAAATTTCACAGGAGGATTGTAAAAGATGTAGTGTTGTGATTCAATCACAGGACATAGATCCATATAATATGTAGGTTCCGTGGTTATTCTCTTTACAGAATAATTTGTAACAGATAGATGTCATTTAATTAAACAGTGTATTGGTTAATATCAATGAGCCTAGCCATCCAGACTGAAGTTCTGCCTTAGAGTTGTGGCTGTTTCCTGTTGGTTGTAGTCTATCCTGACTGAGAAAAAGCAAAAATCTCTATTAGAATTTTCAGTTGATAAAGATACCTTTACCTTTTACAGATTCTGCATAGTTCAAGCATAAACCTAGCAATCCAGTCCTTGATGACACAGAAGCTATATACTGATGATAAAGATAAATCAGACATATTTCTATCAACAGCTGTCTCGGTGTTTACCAGAATTTGTCTTCAGGATGGTTTTCATGATGTAAATCAATACATGGCTTTTTAAAATTCCCTTTTGGGGAAACTAGAAGGAGGATACTTGATTAGTATCTCCTTCATCAGAGAGTGCTGTTCCGTGAGAAGTTGTAATTAACTAATATCCTTTGTATTAATACTGTTCACCCTCTTGGAGTTGACTTATAAAAAGTAGATTGTGTACGTTTGTTTTACAAATCTGCCTTTTCAGTGTCTCTAGGCCTGTTTAGCTTGTTCTTATGCATGGATATGTCAAGGGAATTTCCATAAGTGCTGTAATAGTAGAATTAAAAGCAGTCAGACAAGTCCAATATGCTCTATTCACCTTGTCTGCGAACACCCCATGCAAAAGGATGATTATGTCAGTTCCCTGTACCATCAGGTCCTACCAGAGCATCCTCCTTTCACATTACCCACATAATGAACAGAGAAAATACATAACAATTTTTAAAGTAAGCTTGCATTGTAGATATTTTTTCTTACCTGAGGCTTGGTGATTTGGCTTCATCCCTGGACTTTCTGCCATGTTGTGATGATTAAACTGTTGTGTTTAGAGGCATTTGCTCCCCATCTGTGACCTCTGAATAACTGGAGAGCAGTTCTGTCGGTAAATACACTTCTATTTAGTTTTTCCTTGGTGCTTGGTTGTGTCTCGGATGTGTTATTCTGTCGTGTCAAATGTCAAAATATTACCATCTTTTGCAAGGCTTTGATTTCTATCTGTGGGAAAAATTTCAAAACAGAAAAATGAAACTTCTTCCTGTTTGGTTGGGTGGGTTGTTTTTGTTAAGTTTTTTGTTTGTGGTTTTGTTTTTTAATTTTGAAAATTGTATCTTCATGTTATTTCTTCTGTGTCTTCTTCAAATCTTAGAAGAGCAGGATGCTTTTCCCCCCCTTTTTTCCCTTTTTCTGTAAAGGAAATACAAAACATACTAGTGTATATGAATATACAGGTTACTTTTTAAAATATGCAAATTGTTTGTGTGGGTCAGACCGAAGCATTCAGCATTATCTACAAATTAATACCTTTTAGCAATCATATGTTTCCTTCTTCTGATTCATAAATTATAAGGCTAGAAGAAACCAGTAGGATCACCTACTCTGACAGTCTACAGGAAGCAAGACACAGAGTAGTAGTGTTAGAGATTTAGTAGTTTGGCCCTCCCAGACAAGGTAACGTGTCTGTTTAATGATTGATGAGTTTAGCAAAATCTGAAAATGTAACACTGTTCAGGACAACTTTCTTTTGTTTCTTGTTGCTCCTTAGGTGAGCTGTGTTTTACCACTACTAATTTATTGCTGATGCTATTGTCTCTCACACTAATCTTTAGTAATAGCCTTAGAGACATTGGGGTAGTCTCCTTATAAACACAGAAAGTGTTCAGTATGTTCTTTGTGACGGTGACTGCCTAAATCCAGTACAAGGGTCACCACATGGATATTAATAGAAGAAAACAGTCTAAAGAGAGGACCAAAGGACTTTTGGCATTTTCTGCCTCAGTTGGTATGGAAAAATTAATTTTCCCTTCAAGTCATACTGGGGGAACAATAGCATTGTGTTCTCTAAAAGACACCTGCCCCAGGAAGCTGGCTGATGAGCTGACAGCATGGTCTGGCCTCTTTGTGTGGTGGGAGTGCTTGGCTTAGGTTCCTGTGGGAGTGTAGGATGTGTATAAGGACTTGGTGGGGGGAAGTTGTGCTGCTTTTCTCTTAGGTGTGACAGACTGAAAAGATGGAAGGGTGTGGGAGTTGTATGAAGGAATGTGTCCTGCTGAGGTGTTGTTGGAAGACTGTAGTGCAGCGGGAGGCAAAAGTGTGCCATTGGTCTTGATCTGCTTCCAGGTTTATCTTGTAGGTAAATCAGCTAGATCATTGCAAAAAAAAAATACAGGAATGAAGTAAAGCACATGCAGTATGGACCGAAACATGTGGTGGGAACACCTAGTGCATATTAGGTGCACCCAGCACCCTAATGCAGTGACTTGCTGCTGAACATTGTTTTAGTATGGGGGTAGCATATGCCTGTAGAATAAGAGTATCTGCCAAGTTTCAGATGATTTGAAGTTACAGTTTAAGATTTTTTTTTTCCCTCCTGCAGAGGTGTTGCTATTCTAATATAAATAGGCATATTGAACATGCCTGGAACAGAAGATAGAGAATTATGAAAGTGTGTTGCCCAATTTTCTGGAAAAGAACATGTGAAAAAAACCCCCATTTTTTAGTTACAGGCATTTTTAATGTTAGAGGAAGGATTAGAGTTTAAGAACTGGCTCATTGTTTTGCGTTACATAGTGGTCTCTTTGAAGTGACAGCAGGAATGCACTTAATGCCGCACAACCAATAGCAACGATAGAAACATAGTTTTCATACATTCACAGACATTTCACCTGAATAGTTTGTGCTGTAGGGTTATTGTCCTACAAAATTTGTATTCTTTTATAGAACCACTTTTCTAATAGATACTAAGATTCTGTAAATACAAAACTCATAAACCATAAGTTGATGATTGCACTTGACATTAACCATCCTTAGGGCAAAGGCAAAAAATATTATTAATACACCTATTCAAGGTAAGTGAAGACAAGTCAGTATAGGACTTGAAGTCCAAGTAGTTGAAAGACAATTCATTGCAATATGATTTGGAAGGAATGTGGTGCTTCGTGTTCTTAGGATAAGATGTGTAGTATCAGGTATTTTGCTTTTAAGGCATTTGCTTTTTAACTGCCTTTTTTTATGATAACAACTCCCATTAATTTACTAGCATCTAGCTTTATTAGGCAATGTATTCTTCTAAGTCCAGTCAAAAGTAAGAGCTACTGTTGCCTCATAAAAAACATGGAGAACAAAGGAGACTCATGTAGAAGGTGAATTTTTTCTTGTCTTTGTGACTTGACTGCGATTATAAGGGTACTGAAGTAGTTTTTCACCAGTGTCACACTTTTTCCTTTTTCTCAAACCCTTTGGCTGTGGTGTTCATAAGACCTAAGACGTTTTCCAAACAAAAACAAAACCTGCAGAAATGGTGGTTTTATGCTTTATGAACATCACTTCTTCAGGCATCCTTCTGCTGTGATGCAAATAGAAACCTTAAATTAGCTAATGGGCTAATGGGCTGGATGAGTAGTGAGGTGATTACTCTTCCTGATGGCCAAAAATTGTAGCACACCCTTTTCTGTCACCTTGCCTCATCCACACCCTATTCTAACCTGTTGGAGATGTTTGTCTTGTNTGTGTTGGGCCTGGGTTTTTGGGCTTGTGTAAGCTCTTTGGAGTGGAGGCTGTCATTTGTTGTGTTCCTGGGATGTGGAGAACAGTGAGGACTTGTAGCACAACTGCATATATAAGATGTAATAATGCTTCTCTCCACTGGGCTCTGTTGCATGATGGACCCAAGTGGTTTTGTTCTTGAAAGTCAAAAATATGGGGTTTCCTCAGTTGCAACAGATCTTCTCTCAAAATACTTTTCTTTTAGAAGTCTTGGGACAAAGCTGCTTTTTTTTCAGAGTTTCTGAAAATTCCGTCAATTGCAGCCTAAAGGAGGAAGGCTACAGTTTGAAATCATTGTACAGTGTTGAAGAACAAAGAGAAAAATCCAGTTATTACTTTTAGATAAAATCTTGAGTAAAAGCATCTGGAACACATTCTCATTTTTTCCATTTATTTGCTTTTCAAACAAAAAGCACCGTTATTTCTGCCTGTAGTAGCATAGTTGATTTTTTTGGCTGTGAGTAATAGCCACATAGCTATAGGGACATACATAGGAGCATCTAAATTTTTCTGGTTTCATATGTCCTTGTAGAAGATAAAAGATACGTAGAAAACAAAACTGCAGATTATTTTTTTCATACATTTGCTGCATGTTAATTCTAGAATAGAAAATGTGCTATAGTGTTAATGTAGTTGGTGAGTTTAGTGGTTACCAAGGTTTTCAAGCATGTAGATTTCAGGCATAACGTATGATTAATATCACTTGATTTGATGTGTTTGAACTAAGCTGGAAGGCACCCTCCTGTAACACTTTAAGGCAGTAGTCTCCGTGCTTAAGGCTTATTGGGTTTTTTTTCCTTCCCTTCTGCCAGCACACTGAATTTATAAAATGACCATACTGAACTATACCGAGTACTTTTTAAAATTTAAAATATTCGTATGTGTCTTGAGAGTATGATTTAGTTGCTTGAACATAAAAAATTGACTTCTAATCTTTACTGTGGCCATAAGCCACTTGTTTGCCTTAACAAGTAGAGTGAACTTCCATGCTCCTCTTTGTATCATCAGTGGTGATAACCTTTTAACAAGATTATCAGTATAACTTACCTACTTTTTATACTTGCGTGGCCCATGATTTGATAGCTGTATATTGCTAAATTTAGTCTGAAGTCATCCTCATCACACTTTATTGTCAGAGATGCTAAGTTCTCTTGATTGGTGAGTTGTACATACATAGTGTGTTACAGACTTATTTTTTTTTTAGTTTGGGAAGGGGTTTTTTTTGATTCTGTCAAACTAAATGTTGGTTTTAAATTAAGCATTGGTGGACAAAAGTTGAAGGTAATCAGGGTTTGCTTATCACAAATATGCTGTCTAAATAATTGGACTTTTTCTTTAATTAGCTTGTTGAGATCTTGAAGAGCAACTCAGGACTGAAGAAAACACATTCAGTTGATTTGGTTTCAGAATGTTCAGTAGGTTTCTTCACAAGTGTGCGCTTGACTGCATTTACGCTTACTCAAAGCAATGATCTCTAATGATCTCATGTGGTTGGCAGCCCAGATTCATCTGCAAAACAGCACTGTGCCCTGCAGCACCGTGCTGGGGTGTGTGCTTAGCTCTGACTCGGAGGTGAGCATCATTTCCTGCAGCAGCTAGTTAGCCCGGTGCTGCATAGCCCAAGACGTGAAAAAATGGCAGTGTGAGGTGGTGTGGCTGCAGGCATTTGGGCTATTAAAGCTAGACTTGTAAAGGATGTGACGTGTAGCTTTGTGTCACATTGCAGCATGATTCCTGTCTCCAGCACTGGTGAATGACACGTTTCTACTTTTCTACTTGTGCTAAAGAGTGCTGGGAGACATTAGTGAATAGGAAGATCAGAATTTGCCCTTTGGAGAGAGTGACTACATTATCTGTTTCAGAAGTATGACTGGTATAACATACTGAGTAGTCAGAATTTAAAAGCAGAGTATTATTTTCTGGTATTATTATTACTATAACTTCTTTTTAGAGTGCTGAGTGGGAAATGCTTCAGTGGCTAAGATGTAATATCAAATTTAGAACTATCAGTAATGTAATGTTAGTCCAGCTTCAGTCTTAGAGAAATTCTTGGGAGTTCAGCTGATTCTTGCAGAATGATACTGTACCTGTCCTTTGTTAAATAGGTATGAAGCTGCTATTCTTGTGTTTGGGTTTCTTTATTGGAAAAAAAGAAATGATAAAGAAGAATTAGGAGTGTGGGATATGATATTTCTCTGTAAAATAGGAAGAAAAAAAGAATCTGTGTCACTCAATAAATACTCTCCACAGTTGTGTGGAACCTAATGAAGCACTTTGGAAGGAAGAGATTATGAGATTGCATTTTTTTTTCCCACCAAATTGTTGTATGCCAGCTTGCCAATTAGAATCTTGGGTTTGGTTTTTTTATTCGTCATTTTTTAATATTTTGTTGTCACTGTTTTCCTGTATCAGCTAAATTTATGCTAGTCACAGTGAGGCAGGAGATTATATATCCCCATAAAAACAAGTCAGAACTCTGTAAGTTAAGTTGAGAAAACAATCAGTCACTTTTTAATTGGTTACGCACCCATACATACATCCATAGTTGTCCAGCCCTCCTGAACTGTATGCTACCATTACCTACCTGCACAGACTTTCTCGAGGTTTTTGAAGGATTGAAAAATAATTTTGATTTAATATTTAGTTACAGATTTATAGAAGGGAGATGATGAAAAAGCGTATGATATGTTAAAATTGACTCATATTCATGCTTTATCATTAAATTCATATCTTCAAAGTGGTGATTTTTGTGGTTATGATTTGAAGAAAGGATAATACCAACAAATGTCTCAGTTCTTTTATACTGAAGACATTGGAGAAAATGGGTTTTGCTGGCAATAATTTGTCTTTCAGAGCTATACCTACATTTGGTTTTCAAGCTGAATGTGGTTTGAGGTAATTTGTAATGATTATTTGAAAAGCTGAGCTAGAGCTTATGCTGATAGAAAATCTATTGTTTGATTAAACCACTGAACCAAATTAGAGGTTCGGGGCTTCTATTTTACAAAAAACAGGAAATGAGGAATTAGTGGTCAAACTCTCAGCTCATTCTTCCTTACTCCTGAGAGGGTTAGAAGATCACAGAATGCCAAATGTTGTAGTTCTACTTGAACCTGTCTCCATTATGTCAAATGGACAGTGTGCGTGGAAGTTATGCTGAAGCACATTTTTGGTGGAACAGGGTATTCCTCTATGAAAACTACTGAATTTATCCTAAACTGTAGATTCAGTTTTCCGTTCTCTTCAGCCATGCTGCTTAAGATGACAGCTAATCTGAAAGACTGCTTTCTGTAGTGGAATCATGGATGTGAATCTCAGAATAGTAATGATGACACTAACCTTGTGGCAGTACAGCTTACAGAATGTGTGAAAACTCTTGATTTTAGCTTGGTCCATGTAAGAGTTACTTGTTAGCGTAGTAATATGTCTTAGAAAATTTATGAAATGTGATTTGATGTAGTGGTACTTCAAGTTATAGTTGAGGAAAAGGGGAAATCTGCTCATTATGGATCCCATTTTTACTTTTTTAGTGTACCCATTGAAGCATATGTAATTTTTTTCAAGTTTTTCATTTAAGTTTCGTGGTTCTTGTTCAAGTTAACAGCTTTTGTGTAACAAACTGCTTATGAACAACCAGACTTAGTGTAGAATTGCCTTTTGTAGGAGGATTTCAGCTCTCCTCATTGACAACTTTGAGACAAATTCCCTTTCCTGTTTACTTCTTCCACTGTCGTATTTCTGCAGTCCTAGACATTGCTGCTTCAATGTGGAATTTCAGTAGAAATTTAAAAGCCAGTACATATCTGTTCTTGCAGAATTATGAAATCTTGAGATATTTTTACCTATGGATACTAAAATTCTTGAAAAGATTGATGTATAAAGAAGAACGACTGTACACTGGATTGCACTGTTCAACTTCATATGCATCCAAGCCAGTGTTCTTTTTTTATTTGGAATTCATTACTGCTGTATAAAGAAAAAGTTAATTTTGCAGTTAACTTCAGCAGAAGTTAATTTTGTCTGTTTTTAGATACTGTTCATCTTAAACCTCTCCATTGCCAAAATAGGGCTTGAAACATGAACTCCCAAGAAAAACTGTCAAACCACAAAGCAAAAAACCAAACCCAACAATAATAAACTCCTACCCTCAGACACTGAAAACTTGGGAGTATTTGAGTCACTTTATGAATCCAGAAGATGGATCTTGAAGACTGCATGTACTACATTATACAGTTTAACGCTTGACAGCAATGCAGTCACTTTGGTTTCCTGTCCTTTAAATTTCTCGACAATTCTGCTTGTATTGGAGCAGATACTGTTTAATCAGTTAAGTTCAAAAAGATATGTTAACTGTCTTGTGTTGTGTGGTTTGACAAGCAGTATTTGCTGTAGCATCTCAGGTGGTTCTCGTTGCTGCCAGTAGCACTGCTGGATCTCACACTGAGCTATTGCTGCTGTTGTGTCACACAGGCTGTGGGCTGTTGTGGCTGTGGACAGTAAGTTAACTGATGTGTTCAAAATTAGAATGTTTACTATAATTACCACTGCTTGCTTTTTTGTCTCTATAGTGGATGTTGCTTTACTAGTCATTTTATGTGATACTTAATTCTTGACACATCAGGGTGAATTAAACAAATCTGCGTTGTGAAATTGTTCCTCTTCACACTATTAGCTCATACCTATTTACACACTATAAATCATATCCTTAATTTTCTTCCTTTTCTTCTTCCTTCTACACTGAGTCACTGCCACTTGCTTTCATGAATCTTCTGTGACCTACTTCTATTTGTGAGCAATTAGTGCATTACTTTGGTGGTAAAGCAGGCCTTTACTGGTGTGAATGTTCTTACAGGGCAAAGTACATGCAAACGTTTTTTCATAAATTGCTTGTATAGTCTGTACTGTGTTTAAGATGGACTTAGCCTGTTCCCTGTATTCTTGTAGGATATGTACAGATGTATAGATTTAAGTCTGCTGTAGAAAGTATATGAAGTATACAAGGTAATTTTTTTTTCTTTTGTCTTGTTTCTGTGTTTCTAGATTTTCACGAGAGAATAAGGTGTTACTGACCACTGAAGTGGTCAGGAGAGATGTACATGAGAAATAATTTTTACTTGATTCTGGAAATTCTGTTGTTCTCTGTAGAACTTTATTCACAGTACGAAATCTTGGTAAAGACATACTATAAATTGATTTTGTAGGCCAGGTTCATTACAGCTTCATTACAGCTCTGCTTGGAAACTTGTAGTGTTGAATGTGTACTGAGGTTTTTTGCTAGGATGATGCTAATTTTCCAGTTTCACTCACTGGATTTTCATTAGGCATAACCATGTGGATAAATTTTAAGTCATATTGTGTTGTAGTTGTGCTGGGTCAGCAGCTCTCGGAGGGAGCTTGAAGTATACCATTGCAGAGAAGGATTTCCCTTTCCCTGGGTAATGCATTGTTTCTTCTCAGAGCTTGTATGATCCAGCACTGTGGTGTTTTGATGTGCAGAAAAGATATCTTGGATAGGCTAAAGGGGTTCTAAAGTTGAACAGTGTTTGTGATTCAGAGACTTGGATTACTAAAGGAGCATAACATGTCAGAAGGAAGGGATGTTTAATGACATAACACGAATGCTTTATCAGTACTTTATTTGCAGTGGCCTAGATAATTTGTTTCTGACCTCACTGAGTCACTTGAAACATGAAGCTTATGCCACTGAAACTTTTTTTCAATACCGTGCCACACTGTTTTTAATACTATAAATGTGCATGTGCAGGTCTGTGGCAGCACACTGAAAAACATAAATCATCTGATCTTTCCTAGCTTGTGTGGTGCTTGATGATTAAGCATTACCATAAAAAAAAAAAAATAGTGGATGTCAGAAGCCTTGTGTTGTCATCCCCACTCATGACTATGCCTGGAGATGTTTGAATTGCTTCACTAGAGATTATTCAGACGTTTCCAATTACCCCACTGTGACTTTGCAGTGTGATGATCTGCATGTGTAATAGGTTGCCTTCCTCAGTAGGTGTATTGCCATGTGGAGCTGAAGTTTGCTCCCATACTTAGTCTGCATGCTGGCTTTTATACAGGGTGATAATCTGAGCCATAGCTAATATCAAGTTAATTTTGCTGACACAGCTTTCTAAGTACACAATTGCAGTTGAAAATGGCAGTTTGTATTCTCATGGTTCATTTTTATTTCCTTCTGGGGAAATTCTGAACCAGTAAAAAGACTTTTATCCTATGGTGTAACTTTGTCTTTAGAAGGGAGATATGCTTATGTGACTATACCAGTTTAGATACACAGCTAACTCTTAAGTGTGTATACTGTATATCTAATAAAAATATGTGGGGAGAAGAAATGATTGATGTATGCTTGTAAATGGTGTCAGGTACATGCCAGCACGTACTTCATTTTTTTCCGTTAAATTTCTCATGAAGCTTCGTTAAATAAAAAAATAATGATCAGTAGTTATGTCTGTTACACAAGCTCAGTTTTAATCTGGAATAAAGCTAGATCATACATACCCATTTTTTATAAGCATTTTTTGTTGTTTTGCTGCTAAAGGGATGTAACAGTGCTTGGGAACTCCAATGCAAACAGATTGTAATTTGTTACTGCTCCGTATGACTGTGGGGAATGCCACCTTGCGTGCTGCAGGTATTTGTGCAGTGGTGTCTTAAAATTATGACTGTGGAGCGTTTGGTCACTTACATTTTAGCGTAATTTTGCAGACGTCTGGTTGCTACAGAACAAACACCCCCTTCATGAAAGCCACCATAGCTGGCATTAATTGATGCCCTCTGCTGCAGGCTCAACAGAGACCAACAGCTGAATGGGCACAGTGAATGGATTTTTTTTTTTCACCTTCCCCTGGGAAAATAATGCTTCTAGATGCTTAATTATGATTTAATTAAAAAACTTTTGGTCAGCTGTCAGTGGGAGTGAAGGAAAATGTGGGTCTCAGTAAAGAGAGGAGGTTCTTTTCTTTGCAAACTGAATTTCTGAGCTGCAGTCAATGTGTGCACGCTCTAATGTGGGACACTGATGGTGCTGCCAGAGGTCTTGTGGGAACAGACGTAGTTTTGAGGTTGAATGCCTTCAGCTTAATTGTTCATATTCATTCTCCTAACCAGTAAAGGGCATAGTTTTCAACACCCACATTTTGCCCTGAATAATGGTTTTAATTTTTTTTAAGTTTTTCTCTTTTTTCCTTAAGTGCAGTGCATTAACTGCTTGAGCATTACTGACTATTTACATCCAAACAAAAGGCAGGGCAGAATATTAATTGCAAAGTGGTTTTATTTCCCGTATGGAAAGTGTGACATTTTAGTTACATAATATTGTCTCTTGCATTTTTTAAAACCTGAGAAGGGAAAAGGAGTAGGACCACTTTTCCTGTTATTTGCATTGATTCCCTTAAAGAAAAGATGCAAATTTACATCACATTGTTTAAAATTAGGCATTTATTGCAATTTTTTGGCAACTGTCGTATATGTATGAAGAAACAAGATAAACCACAGCAGTTAGTGTGAAAGTGCTGCTGAAGGGATAAAGCTCATTTCCCTCACATGTCAAATGCTTAGTAGGTAGCTGTGCTTCATCACTGTAGTGCTTTCCAATCTGTAGAGGTGTATCCCCACTTCTGGTTCTCAAGATGTTAAATAGTAACTTTATCTTCTTAGTAGGAGCACGTGTCTTCTGGAGACTGTCCTCCTTAAATGCTTTTCCCTCGTGTCTTTTTCTCCCTGCCCGAGTGGGAATCCCGTGCAAGTAGGAATAAAAGAATTCAGACTCTTGTCCTACTGGGTGTGATAATAAAAGAATTCAGACTCTTGTGCTACTGTGTTTAATCTGCTATACAGTTTTCTTTCAGTCAGATGCATTGCTCTGATGTTGTCTTACCTGTTCATTCCTTATGTCTTTGCTAGTATTTGCTAAAGGTTTGAAGACAACACATTTAATCCATCGTGTGCAGCCTCTCATAGATTTGAGAGAATGGGAGCTACCAGATTTATCAAAGAAGGAAAGAAGGAGTCCTGTCTGGACTTACTAGTCTTTTGAGTAAAAATGAATTCTTTCTACTGAATTATAGGAGAAAGGAGTTAGGTGTAAATAAAATTATTTTAGGGGTTAAACCAGAAGAGAACTACTGAATTAGAACATAAACCCATGTAAAATCTATCTCCTTCAAGCAGCTCCCAATCTCCTACCCTTGAATTTTAGGATTACTTTGGTTCCTAAGGATTATTAGGGGAAAGAAAGGTGGGGCAGGGGTGTGGAAAACAAAGGGGGGAAAAGAAAATCCTAAGAATACTGTAAAATAATGTAGGAAAAAATATTTCTAGGACCTTGTGTCCTAGTGGCATTTCTCCTGGGGCAAGTCTCTGGAGTACAGTGCAAAGCCGACAGTGTTCTGTGTGATAAAGGGTGCTGTGTAGACTTCTGTTTTAATAAGCTTCTGATTCTTTTTATATGAAAGTAGCCTTCGCAGCATAAATTTTTTTAATGGGTACAAACAAATAGAGGAGCTTGAAAGCAAGGTGAAGCACAACTTCCATAGCAAGAAGCAGAGCAAACTAAATAGTTTCCTGTTTTCTTCCCCCAGCTGGAAATGGATTGGTCATTTTTGAGGTGTCTCTTAAGACATCTACTAAGGAAGTAGGCTTTTTAGGCTGGCTGCATGTAACTACATAATTTCAAAACATGACAGGCTTTAACCCACTGAGTATTGACACTGTGCAGCCACAGTGCTTCTCCTCTAGCCAAGAAAAGAACTCCTTAAGCTTCTTCTCCGTGCTATTTGGGGAATGTGCTCACTGCTATGAAGAGGCCTGTAGGGCTTACCATCCTGACCTGCTGATTCCTAGATAAATGGTAAATTAGGAGCAGTGGTGCTTTGAGCAAGTAAGAAGCAAAGAAGCCCAAGAGGAAGTCGGTCTAAGGGGAAAACAGAATGAGAAAGCTGGAGAGAAGGTGAACAGGGTTTCACTGTGGTAGGTAACTGGACAAACAGGTCTTTGGTCTGTAATTGGAGACACTCCCATGTTTTATCTAAATTCTGAACTCTGCCAGCCTCAGTTTCAACCGGAGTTGGAGAAAGCTCAGGATATGTGCTTGGCTCCCTGGCAGTACTGAAGTGTCCTGGGGAATTGGCTGTGGTTAGTCCTTGAATCTGGATGGATGTTGTTGAAAGGAAATACGGCTGGGACGGGACCCGTTTGTTTATTGGTTTTGTTTGGGGGGTTTTTTTTTGAAAGCATCAGCTGGGTAAAAGTTGCCATTACATTGACTGCTCTGTTCAGTGTAAATGTGGAAAAGACTATTGTTCCCCATCAGGGGGGATGGAAGGGTGAGGAGCAGCTTCCCCCTCGTCTGACTCCGACTGCTTTTGTTGTGAGCAGCAGCAACAGGGCTCCAGCCTAGCTCCCGAGCTAGGGACAGAGCCAGTGTGAAGCGTTGCCTGTGACAGTGTCTGCACTACAGCCTGGCAGACAGCACGCCAGCCTGAGGTGGAGTGGAGGCTCCAGAGGAAATGGCATCCAACATCCTGACTCACCTCCACCTGCTCCCTTAGTTTGTCCCAACCAGCAACGGGTCAGAGTGAGAAACATCCTGCCCCCAGCCTGGCCTCTGCAACTCGGTAGGAAATGTCTGGCTGCATTCTCGCAGCCCAAGAGATGCACCAGGAGGCTGTAGTCAGAATCTGGAGTGATGTGGGTTGATGTCAACTGCAGGGGATGGCCCAAAAGCACAAGGAGGCCTCTTTTTTTGAACCTCCTGTCTGCACCCTGGGTAGGCATGCCCTCTGGTAAATAGGGTGTTTCCTGTCTAATGCAAACAGTTTCTTCTGAGTTATCTACTATGCACTTCATTTGGTAAACACCTCCAAACTAGTGATGCTGTGATCTTAATAGGTGTGATGTATGACATATTTTATTAAGATAGCTCTTGTTAAGTATTATAAACCTATCACAGTGGCTACTGATTTTGGTTTTTTCCAGTTA
>VZRQ01005887.1:259297-334207 GCA_013397975.1 Machaerirhynchus nigripectus
TGGTGCAGTTTTTTTTTCTTTTGTTTGTTTTTTGTTTTGTTTTGGGTGTTTGTTGTTTCTCCCCCCCCCTTTTTTTAATGTTCTGAATTATGTACCATACAGATAACCATATTTAGCAGTAATTTAGGCCAGCCCTGCATGTTTTTCCTCTAAATCTGGTGCTAGCTTTGTAATTACCTTTCTATTTTGAAAGAATAACATTTATATATCAAGGAATTCAGTTGAATTTCTCAGTATGACAGCAAACATGCTGTTCACCTAATAACTTGGTTTATTTCCCTTCTGAGAATACTAAATAAACTATAAATTCAAGAAGCAGTGGGTTTTAAATGATCCTATTGCCATGTTCTCAATGGGTTGCATGATGTGAAGATGCAAAAATGTCATTTTGTGTATAATAAAGCAGAATTGCCCAGTGGCCTGGTGGTTTGTGATCCTGAGCATTCTTTTTGTCTGCACTCCTCTGCCTATTCGCTTTGATTGTATTCCAGACTTTAACTTGTGTGCAGCTATTTTATGAATTTTGTACAACTATGGAGTTAGTAGTTAGTTTAGTACTCTTTTTTGTTACTATAGAGATGAATATTTAATTACGTAAGTTAAATGCGAATCAGTGGGTTTAGGAAGGGTCAGAACAGAAGTACACCACTTTAATTCAGTAGAAGAAATTCTGATTTCTTTTAACTACTGATTATTCTCCTATGCAAGAAGAAGAAAAGTTATGGATCAAAATTGACCAGAGTAAAAGTGAGAGCAGTCAGTGAAGCTGAATACACTGAACACATCCAACTAGCAAGTTCAGTTGAGAAGGCATAATTAAGGATCTGCTTATTTGTACTGTAATACTCTGGGTTAAATGAGACTGAGAAGCCCTCTACAGCATAAGAAGTCTTTGTGACAGTCTCCCTCAGATCTGACCATTAAAGATTTGGCAGATGTTTTTGCAGTTCTGCACTTTTTCCTGGCGTCTGCTTTTTCAGTGACGCTGTCTTGCATGCACTTGAATCCTTTAGGCAGTGCATGGAAAGGGTGATCATACATCTAGTTGATTGTATTTTATGTTTTGTTCTCCCTGTAGGTTTAGAAATACGAAGAAAAATACTGAAGTCTTTCCTTTTGTATGGTTGAGGAAGGGTGAAGTTCTGATGGCATGGTGGCATGCTGGTAATTGGTATTAATGGTAGGGAGAAGGGTGTTGCATGCACAATTTTGAGTACCCGGAGAGGACCTGTAGCTTACTGTCCATGTTTACCTGGCCAATAGCCAGAACTGAAGCACTCGGTGCAGTGTTGCAAAGGTTCAAGACAGACCACCAGACTAGGGCTGCCAGCAGCTGCACACCTCATCTTGGTGTGCCGTGTTCATTATGTTTTGACAGCACTCTGGTTTCTTCAGACTAAAGCTCGCCTTACTTAAATTGACTAAACCTTACGTACGAAAGAAGAAAATCTCAACCCCTACATTATAACCCTTAAAATTTAAATCCCAATAGCCTGTTTTTCCCAGCTCCTTACAGACTGATGTAGAATAATTCCTTACAGAGAGGGGATATATAAGTAAGTAGCACATTTGGCTGTATGTGCATTGTTATGAATGTAGGATTTAGGTACCTATATTTATATAAATATATGCATATCTTTTATGCATGTAAATATGAATGTGTATATGTATGTGCTTATATACACATCTGTATACACATACCAGATTTGGAGAACGTATATGCAGAAATACAGTCAAAATATATCAGAAAAAGACTGCTAGATGATAGTAAATTGATATGAGTGTGAAATACTGACAGCCTTTGAAAGAATAAAATAAAAATTCTGGGTGTTACTGATGGTGTCTTTTACTTGCCTTCAGGTGGTTTGCACACTTCTCTCAATTATTGTATCACCTTGAAAATTTAACTACTTAAGACTAGGAAATACCTCTCAAAATTGTAAACCGTTGCTTCCTTATTGTTTAGTCTTTTGTACCTGTAACTTAGAACAGGGTAGCAGTGATTATGGCAGGATGGAGTCTGTTGATTGTCCCAGTGTCACTCCAGTTCTGCAGTATTCAGTGTGGAACATTCTTGGTCAGTTTGTTTCCTTTCATAAAGCAATCTAGGTGTGAACTGGCGTTAAGCATGGGCCGTGTGATACTTTGCTTTTCTAGGTCTGGAGATGCTTCATCAAATTCAAGTTTAAAGGCTGCTTTTGACAAGGAAGCTGCTGCAGTATCGGTGTGCGTCATCTCTTCAGGGCAGCTGGTTTTTGCATTTGTTCCAGTTAATATCCCACAGAACTTGTCCGGATTCTGGAACACTTGGAAGTACTGCTTGAACTGCTTTTTAATGCAGAAGGCTTCTTCTTTGAAAACAAAGTAAACCAAATCAACCAGACAAAAAAAGGCAAAACAAACCAAACTAAATTCCTCACTTTAAATATTCTGGGTTTTTGTAAATGCTGTGTGCACTGTTCAGTGATTCTTCAGTGTTGGTGTTGCTGAAGATAATAAGTATGAAGTCATAGCTTAGCTACCTTCATAACAAGTTAAGTATAACCGGAATAGAACTTACATTTAACTTTCCTGTATAAACAAAGTCATGACATCTCAAGTCTTGCTAGGGACAGCAGGTTTTCCTGCTGGGGTAGTTTTCAATTATGCAATTTTAACACCAGAGAAATTATAACCTCCTTTTCTATCCCTAGAGCCTTTATGGGAGGGCTGGTCTTGAATTATTTGTGTCTTGTGTGTACATTGTTAGACTTTGCATTTTGGGTATAGCAGTAACTTCATTTCTCTGCGCTTGTATTAGCAACTAAAACCATTTGTTTGCAGCCTTTTCTTAGAATGGGAGAAATCCCCTTTTAATCTTTGCCACCAGCTAAACCAGTATATATTGCACTAATACCAGAATTAATATGGTGTGTTGTGGAGTAGTGCTGTGCTCAGCATAGCCTGTGAGAAGTGGTGAACTGTCGTAATAGCTTACAGTCCAAATCCATCTTCATTACAAGTGTAAATATTAATAATTGAGGATGATGAAATGAAATAATTATAAATGATTAAGGCTGATGCCATATTTCCCATGAAAAGCATGGCAAGTGGTAATCTGACAAAATAGCCTGCTTTCCCTACTTTTTTTGAATAAATAAAAGTGATTAACCTTCACTGCCAGTAATTTCCTCATCTGTTAGCCCTCATTCAGAGGCAGAAATTTCCATTTCATTGCATATCTTTCGTGACTATTGCCATTCTTGATTACTGTATTGGAGAACCTGCATTTCAGCTCTGGATGAAGTATTGTCTGTCCTAGAAGCACTGCATTTCTGCTTCAGCTTTTTATTCTGCTTAGTGTTTCCAGGAGATTATGGAATGTACCTCTATTTTAACAGCCATACTAGTACTTGGGACTTGTGCTTTGCTGATTTCAGCCTAACAGTTCCTCTCCTTTCTACCCAAATAGCTTTTGCCTGATACAGGAAGAATTATGGCTATTTAAGGAGCAAAGTAATCAAGCTTTATGCAACTGGATTGCATCTTTCAGCAGCTGCTGTTCACCCTAGCTTTGTTACAAAAGAAGTTAAGCAAAAGCACTTTCTGGATAGTGTCTTCTGTTTGTTTTATCATGAGTGTTTCTCATCAGAAACATTGATTGTCTGTAGCAGCTGGGAAGTGACTTGGAGTTAATGCATTGGGAATGATACTGGAGCTGGAGTGAAGGAGGAATTCCCCCACAGTGAGACATAGTGAGAAGTCAGGATAGGGAGGAGAAAAGTGAGTGGGCAGGAGTGTTAGTGACGGAGAGCAGGAGGTAAGACAGAACGTATCTGGGGGGGTGGATTTGGAAAACAAATAGGAAATTATGAACTGGATTCTAAGATAAGGAGCAGTGCCATTTGTCAAGGGCCGTGCTGATACAGTGCAAGGTCAATGGCTTCCAGATAGGTACTCACCCAGGAGGAATAAAGTCCAGGAAGGATCTTTGTGGGGCAGAGGAGAAGGCAAAGGGCAACAAATGTAAACTTTCAGTTCTGTTCACGTTTTGTGTGCACCCCAAAGTTTCTGTATTGTTAAATGTGACTGATTTTTATTTCCTTTGTTGTCCCCTGCTCTTTTTCTTCTTGTAAAAAAACATTTTAAATTTATCTTTCTTTNGGCATGCTAGTCTCTTCTTGGTGTGCAACCTGATCACAACATGAAATTCAAGGCTTAGAGAATTGCATTTTGAGGGTTAGTGCTCTGTGGTTTACCAAGGTTTATGTTTCCCTAAGTTACAATCCCTGTAGAGTGTTCCTGCATGGCTATAACTTTCCTGCAGACAAAGAATCTTTATTTCAGGCCTGCCTCTTATCAGTTGGTTTATCTTGTCAGATTTGAATGGGAGAAGAATAGTTTTATGAAGACAATAGAAGAGGAAAGTTACTCAATGTGTGCAGAGATCTAGAAAAAACGATTTTGTCTGCAGAATGGTTTTAACTTCTGAGATTCTTTTGTATAAGAAAGATTGCTGCTTCAAGGCTAAATACAGTTCAGTAAGTAATGCTTTGATACTTCCTTTGTGCCACCCTGCTTCCCATTTGCGGTGTTCTGGCAGCGTAGATCATCTTTCAGGGTTCTCTGGAGTTTATTTATTTTTTTTTTCCATCCACAAATGCCTCTTTTATAATAGCATTATTTTGGGGAAGGAATTGTGTTTCACAGATTACATGGGATGGGTTACATTGTTTCAAAATCTTTGTGAAGCACAACT
This sequence comes from Machaerirhynchus nigripectus, assembly GCA_013397975.1. Taxonomy (NCBI): domain Eukaryota; kingdom Metazoa; phylum Chordata; class Aves; order Passeriformes; family Dicruridae; genus Machaerirhynchus; species Machaerirhynchus nigripectus. The sequence continues at coordinate 264,036 of VZRQ01005887.1, forward strand.
GAGAAACAAAGCTTACAGTGAGAGCTCTAGGATGGATTTGTCCTTCAATGCTGTGAGTTGCATCTTACCTTACTAGTAAGGCAAATAGAGGAGACTTCATGTAGTTTGTTTTTTTATTTCTCAATAGAACATTTCATTTGAGTGTGATAGAATGTGAATTCTCTCTGCAGCCATATCTGAGAAAACAGCAAAGATCTTTTTGAAATGGCAGCTGGGGGGAATTCTCATTATGTAAGATCTTGATATTGAGGGTAATGCCATCATACTCCCCAGAGTATTAAAAATACACAGCCTCCAAAAAAAACCCCAAAGACAAGTTTAATTAGATGTCTTTGATAATGATTTGTGAAAAACATTGCACATTCACCTGAGAAATGTAAAGTTTGGATGTTAATGTAGAGGTGAATACAAAGCATTTGTTTATTTACATAGGAAATTCTGGCAAAAGTGATAAAGTCTCTGTTTCTGCAAGTAAGGGCGAGTGTTACGTAAGACCAAGGAATCATCCTTGTAGGAAAATCCGTGAAGGGTATATAAAGTTTTTGTGCTTCAAACATATTTCCGTCTTTTGATGGGAGTTTTGGTGGTCCTTTAAATCCCAAACTTTAGCCATGCAAAACTGCTTTCAAGTTATATAACGGGTTCTCCCAGCCTGCACCACAGATGTTGGTAGTGATACCATCGGATCATCATGGATAGATGCAATCTGTGTGTCTTTTAATGGATGTCTAATCAGTACCAGAAGTTTTTCCTGGGTTCAATTTTAGATTGGAGAATTGCAAAGAAGCAGTTATTCAGCCTTTTAAAACAAGAGCAGCAGATAAAGGGAGGAAAGTTACAGTGATATTGCATGAATCTAGAAAGATACAGTGACATTGCATGAAGCTAGAAGGAAAATTTTGGCTTTCTTAGATAAGAGAGGAATTCAATGACTCTTCAGCTGGGCAAAATTTAGAGAAGGGGCGAAACAATACAACTTTGTTGTCTAATGGAATATGGACTATTTGCTCAGGTTCCATGATTGAAAAATTAGAAATTAATCTAGACAGATTAGTAAAAATATACATATATAATTTCACATTTAAAAAGTCCTTCCTTTTTGTTTGGCTTAAAAATGGCAGTGTATATCTTAAGTGAGTTTTTACTTTTCCGGTACTCTAAATCTGAAACTTGCAATAATTTTGTGCATTCTTAAAAAGGTCTACACTTTGATACTGCACTAATGATACACTCATGGGTTAAATCATTGAATGTAATGATTAGTTATATGGGAAAACTTTGTGTAATGTACAAATGGACTTTGCATTAACCTATTAGAGATTTGGGAGTGGCACTCTTGCTGCTTCACAAAGCATTTTTCAAGGGGAGGGTGGTCTTAGTTTTGGACTTTTTTTGCATATTGCAGATATCTTCTGCACTGATTTCGTACTCAGCTTTTCTTCTGCCATTTTTTTTTAATCTTCCTTGTCATCTGTTTTACTTTGGAGTACTTCTCCATCTCATTAGTATTTCCTAACTATTTATGCTATTAAACTCCATCCATTTTTTGAGACATCTGCAAATAAGATCTGAATCTGCTTCTCTTGGAATCTGCTTTGATAATTAAATGCTTTTGTGTATAAATTCTCCCCATTTTAGTAGTCTGGAGTTTTTCTAAATCTTTACAGAAAAATTTGGATTGCGGTGCTGTAAACATTAGCATATGCACTTCAGTTTATACACAGCTAAGGTCTCTTAGTTCAGGATAATATTTTCTTTCTGTGTGAACGTTTGGAATGTGGGGGATTTATGTTTACGAGAATATTCTTTGTAGCAGAATGAAGGACAAAGAAAACTAATTCACCAACAAATATATAAAAACTGTATGATGTATTTAAGAAAAACAGCTCCTTTCCCAAGTTTAATAGATGTGTTAATTTACTCTTTATCTTGTTTAATGATCTTGTGGTATGGGAAATTAGTGGCTTCGCAGATGAAAAATGTGTGAGTAAAAAAATGCATTCATCTTCTTAGTTATCATCTGTTCCATTGACAAAAGGCACAGATGTGAAATTTATCTGAATAATTAGATTTATAATTATTATATAATCTCAGATTGATAGATCTTCCTCTCTCTGGCATGTGATTTCAAGCTACAGTTCATGCAACAGAAATAGGTTAGTCATTGAGTGGTGACTGTAAACTTGAGACTGTGTTTCACATTATATTTATTTTTATATTTTATAAAAAGCGTATGGCAGAGAAATAAGCTGGAGTCAGAGAAGAGTATTTTGTAAATGACTCTACAGGGAAATACTGGTCATTACACAGAACAGCAAATGTGCAAGCCTGAAAAGTATCCATGGTGCATTTTCTTTGGAAACTTCTGTTTTTGCCATTATCCATTATGATTGTAGACTTCCTGGACATGCCTACAAAAACAACAATAGCTCTGATTTTTAATAGGAAACTGGGAAGTCAAGGAACACAGTAGCAGAATCTCAGAACGCCCATATGTGGTACATGCTGTATTTCTGATACTAATGTCTTCTTTCCTCTCTTTTTGCCCACAGCTGTAGAACAAGTAACAGGAAGAGTTTGATGGGCAGTAGCCAGTCTCCAGCTCTGCCTCGGCCTCATTCACCACTCTCAGCTCATACAGGTGATTTTATAACTATGCTACTGCTGCTATTATGAAATTCTTAGGTTGTCTCTATGACTGAAGGAAAACACACTCTGCTGTTCTTTTCATTGTTTGTAATAGCAAAAAGTTGCACATAATTTCATCCAAATTTCTGTTTTATGTTTAGATCCATAAATCGTATGTTATGATAAGGAGGAGTCAAAAAATATCATGTAGCTATTTTTTATTTCCCCACATTGCATTCTGATAGATTTTCTCTCCCCGTGCCACCATTTCCCTTCTTGCACCTCATAGTAAAGGTAGTAGAGTCCACATTACATTCTGTTCCTGGTACTTCTACTGTACTTCTACTGCCCTCCTTCTACTAGGTACTTCTACTCCTGGTACTTCTACTAGGATTTGTAGTGTTGGGCACTTTGCTGGTAGTTGCTGTGCTTCACTTTGCATGGCAGTAAATTGATGATACTTTTGTTTTTCTTCTAAAGCAACTGAAACACTTAAAGCTTGAATGAATGCCCATGAAGAAATACTTTATTTATAATAATTGTCTTAATTTTAAAAAAGGAACATTTTTAGCTTATCAAATCACATTTCACAAAGGTTTATTGTCTTTTTATTTTTGAGGATGCATTGGCTGTAACTGCAGGGCAAAATGAAAGTCCCACACTAATTCTTGTGCAATCGATAACACTGAATACTTTGGAGAGCCGCTCTCAGGTAGATGTGAAACAAGAAGATGCAGAGCTTCAGATGAATTTTTGAAGTATATTAAGGCATCTCCAGTTTTCTTGTGGAAGCAACATTATTAGAGAAAATATGGTGGTGATTTTCACTCTGAGAAGCAGCTGTCACAACTAGGAATCCAGGCAACATGAAAATTTGTGAAGAGTTCAAGGCAGCAGAGCATTTAAAACAAATGAAGTAAGATATGGTGCAGACTCTTTTGAAACTGAAAAATTAAATCTTGGAATGTTTGGAATGCCATTTTCGGTCTCCCAAATGTAGAAATTTCCATTTAGAAGAGGAGATTGTGGTCACCATAAAAAGCATTTTTGGTTGTGATGTGGTGACTTGAGGAAAGTGGTAACAGTGTTTGCTCTAGCGTGTCTGCTGAGATAAGTAATGTAATACCACCTGTTTGGAAGTTGAAAGCTTGGACCAATGATGCCTAATAAACTCAGAAGTATGGACTGGCCAGCACATGTTACCTGGGATCTGGATATAGGGTGTGTATTTGATAAATGCTGGGAAGTTCCTTCCTGGCAGGGGACTCAGGCTTTCAGCCAGTTGCTTCATCTTTTGAATTGATTTCTCAAACAATAAAAGAGAAATAACATTGCTGATGTCACAGCTATTGTCAAGTGTGTCTGAAGGTTGAACCAATTCTATAAGTAGAAAGACAGATTAAGTGTAAGCAGTCCTTTTCCATAAATTCAGAAGTATGCACTGTGTATTCAAAAACATATTACAGAAATTTGACAGCAATACAGTAGGTTCTCTTATTTGGATACTTCCGAAGGTGTGTGTGCTAGACACTTGAGCAGCACTAGTAAATCTCATATATGTAATGAAAATTTGCATGTACATGGCCAGCTCTGTTACTAGCTTGCTTCTGTGAATGGCTAATTATAGTAAATATTCACACAACCATTGGCTCCTACCTCAGCTGGCTGGTGTGCCTAGACAGGTCTGTACATCAAATCCCTGTGAATGTCATCCTAAGCGACACAAATAAAAAAAGATGCAAATTTCATAAGTTAAAAATTTTCCTCTACGTATGCGGTAGGAGTTTAGTGTTTCAAGTGTTTAGTGTCTATAAATCCATGGTAATGTCAGATTAAGAGGCTGGGTTTATGGTGATCCTGTTATTTCTGAGTTGTTAAAGCTGCCAGATGTAAAGGCACTGTTCACTCAGATTACCTCCCTGCTCTCTGTGGTGGCCTGTACTGAAGGCCTGTTTTCTTGCAAAGTGTGGTAAATGGTGTGTGTGCTGTACAGCTTGCTGGGTTTATTCTTCTTGGCCCTCCTTAGGTGAGAGGGGTTACTCCAAGTCAGAGAGGCCTCCTTGACTCAGTGAGACAACCTGGTATATCTCCTGTCCAGCTGTAGGTGATTTTAGGGTCTTTTTTGAATCTGAGATTCTCCTAGAAATGTTCGTTAAATTGAAAGTTTTTACTTAACAGCCTGCTACTTCACAGCCAGATCATCTGCCAGGAGCATGTATCTCAAGCTTTAAGTCTCAGAGAGAGTGGAGATGATCCTCTAAAACCTTCATGTATTTCTTACTAATGTTTGCTGTTGGAGGAGGAAACAGTAGAAGAGGGAGAGGCAAACAAAACGAGTTTCTAGTCCTTGAGGATCATGTAACAAGCTGAATGTGCAGCAAAGTATTAGTGCTTGCATTTACTGAAAACAGGTTTATTCATTGGACTATTCTTGGCTGAAGTGTGGTAATAACATGCATTTTTGACAAATATGTTCTAGTGAGATTGTACAGAATTTGGAGGACATGGGAGAGCACCTGCTCTAGAGGAATTTTTCTTGTGTGTTGTCAGAGTTCTGTTTCATTCAAGCAATCTGCCCAGGTGAGTGCGGGCTCAGGATCAGGCTGCATGGATGTAACACCTGATGTAACTTTATGAGACCATTGCACAATTTCTTGTTGCTGGGTTGTCAAAGGAAAATACTGATCCTTGGATCTGCCTTTTAAGGGACTCAGTCTAACTGATGAGAAAGCTAGGAACTTCAGCCATTGAGGACTGCTCAAGTACCACCCATCCTAGAAGCATTTAGCTTCCTGACAATGCACCTTTGGATGGGTCATTTTTTTCTTACTCAGTTCTGTGCAGCAATCCTCTTGAGTGTAGGAGAGAGGCTGCAACAAACCCAGACTTTCAGCTTTTCTGGTTTCTCCATTCCTGTTTCACCTTCTCAGCATCTGTAAACATGTATTGGGAATTATTCTCTGTCCTCTTATCTCTTACTTCTATTGTGTCTGTTTCTGTTACTTTGCTTCCTGCTTTAGAAAAAGCCTAACATGCTTCCTTGAGTTAAGTCAAAAGTGCTGGTGAAGATGTGTGGCCGCTTTACAAGGGTCTAGTTCCTTCATCCTGCCTTCCCATTCTTTGGGGTCCTCAAGGACACCGTTTAAAACACAGAATTTTCTTCTGGATCAAGGAGAGGTAGTGCTTTAAAGGTCCTCTGCAGTAGGAAGAGGAGCTATTTTGAGCATAGAGAGTCAGAACATTCATGTCAGGCAGATGAGTTCTGGGTCAAATAGAATTCTGTCTGGCAATTCTCATTTAAATGTGATTAGAAACATGTATTTGCTTGGAAATATGCTTGGAAACAGTGATGTATACTTAATAGCATTTTAGGACAGAAATTAGATACTCAATTATTTCTGTTCATATGCTGCAAGATTACATTTTACTGTCTTTTCATGTCTTTGAAATTTAACTGACCTTGGGCTTGATATGTCAGACTGGCATCGGATTGCCCTGCCATGGCCTATCTTCTGACATAGTGTTAAGAACAATCACATTTGCTTCAAGGTGAAAAAGTGGAATGGAGATCTCTGAGGCTGCTTTCAAGGTCTGGACATATTCTGAAGTCACTTTCCTTTGGTTGTGGAAAGAAACCTCCAGAGGTTTCTTGTTGGGCACTTCCCTGATTCCATGCAACAGGAAAATGAAAGACGTCATCTGCTATGATTTGAGTCATTCAGATGGAAAGATGGATAGCTTATGCATGAACCTTATTGTTCATGCTTTTTAAAAACTATTTTGTCTTCTTGTTTCATACCATCAGTACTTATTTCTAACAGATCTATTTTTTGTGGGGTACTGGATACCATTACTGTATTCCCTACTCTCAGGAGCTCCATCTGTCTCTGGGGAGAGCCTCCTGTTGCCCTTACTGGAAGGAGTTCCATTAATTGCTCTTATTAAATTGGACTAGATTCTTAGTGTTAGTACCATCTTAGTAACCAGCTGGGGTTAAAGCACAACGAAGAGGTAAGGACCTGCAATAACAACTAAGTACCATGCAGCTGCTCACCCACTCACACCATCCCCCTGCAGCAGACAGAAAAATTAGAAAAAAACTGAAAAGTAAAACTCCTGAGTTGAGACTAGAACAGTTTAATAATTGAAACAAAACAAATTAAAATACATTATTACTACTGAAGATAATAATAACAACAGTAATAATTGTAATGAAAAGGAGAGTGTATAATACCCAAGAGAAACAAGTGATGCACAGTACAATTGCTCACCAGCTGCTGACCAGTGCCCAGCCCAACCCCCCCACCANAGCATTACTCTCGTGCTGAACCCAGAACACAGCACTGTACCAGTGACTACGAAGAAAATTCTATCCCAGCCAAAATCAGTATGCCCTTTACTCTAGGCTGTTCAGGTTGAATGGAATCAAAATAGTCACATTCTTGAAAATTGAGCCAGGATCAATTTCTTTTAGTTGTCATCTTGATAGATTTTAGTGTTATCCTCAGCTTTGTGTATAGTCCTAGTGATACTGTTGGCATTGCTTGGGAATTCATTGCCCCAGGGGCATCTGAAGTGAGTATTTTCATCCCTTGTGAAGACACGCTTGGATTCCCTAACAACCTTTTTCCTTCGGTATTAGTTCATTGCTTGCTGGGAGCAAGCTAAATACATGGTTAGTTGCCTCTGTTTGCATGTTTCACTTGAGATGGTTTTATTTGGACCACTAGTGTAAGCTACTTGGGTATTTTTCCAACATGACCTCCCATCTCTGAGGGCAAAACAGTACTATGAGTCCTCTATGTCAAGTATAGCAAAGTGAGTGAAGGTGTGTACCAGAATCTCAAGGTGGGGCTCTCTTAGAGTGCACTGCATAAGCACTCTTGCCAGTATCTGTGGCTTTGCTCAAGAATATTTTCATCTTTGATATCTGCAGAGCAATCATTTGGAGGTCTGGCTGCACCTTTGGAAACAATGTGCCATTACTTCAGATCTCCTGAAGAGCTCAGGTAGCTTCTGTTTAATCATAAACTGGATTTGAGTTAGCCAGAACAGATTGGATGTGAATAGGATTACTCTGTTTCGGAGGAAGAGCATCTTGAATGTAATCATACTTCTTCAAGGTGCATTTTATACCCATGTTCTTCCTTGTAGTCCTTGTAGTTTTTCTTCTAGATGAACTTCTTCTCCAGTCTGAACTGGAGGCACCAGCTATTCCCTAGTTTAGACAGACTTCTTTGAGGACAACCAGTGGCCCAGATTTAGGGTAATAATAATTGTCCCGTATCAGAAAGTCTAACATAGAGCTCTCAGGCAAATTCTTCCCCCTCCCTCCAGTTTTCATTGTTTGCTCTGCCGATAATAGGATATTGTTCCTACAAGGGAGTTTGTTGTTAATCTTTACAGATGCAAGCTGATTTGGACAAACAGTGAACACTTACATGGAATTTTTCAACTGTTAGCCTTACCATCCCAGTCATACTCAGATTCATGTCAGATGGGAGAGGCAGTGAGACAGCACCACATTGATGAAGTAAATAGATTGAGCAGAGTGCAAGTAGTGCATGAGTACCACCTGTCAGGGAAGGGGCAGATTTGTTTGTAAGCAACAGTGACCATAAAAACTGCTGGGCTACAGTAAAGAGTTATTAGAGCAGTAAGTAGTCCGAGGGTTGGGAGCACACAGAGAGAGGTGTAAGGCCCAAGACTGAGGATAATAAAAGGGACAGGAAAAAGACAGTGTGTACAGCAGGTAATATATATCTCTCTTATGTATGTTAATTGCTAATACAATATATGCAATTCCATTTTCCTCTATGCCGGACCTGTAGCTACTTGCAGAGATAATTTGTGTCTGGAAAATCAGACTTCAGTTTGCAGTCAAAGTCTCTTGCTATGCCTTATGCATACATGTAAAGATCACACAGTATCAGCTTTCACTGCATAAAGTGTTTCTGTTTCTTGCAAAAATAGAAAACATGCCAAGTAATGCCTTTAGGCTCAAACCTTTGTAATTATTAGCAACTGTCTTAGGTTAGTTGTCTGGACATCCTTTGCCTTTAGTACTTGGGCTGGAAGCTGGTAGAACCTGCTGAAAAGTACTTCTGATTTTTCCATGATCTGTTGAATACATTGAGAATTGTGGGAAACCAGGAGTTGCAGCATTAGCTTGGATGGTACCTGGTGCCCATGTCATTAATGGGTTTTTCTAGCTGACTCTCTGATGCTGTGTAGACAGGTCATCTGCACCACCCAGCCTGCAAAGTGAATGATTATAATCTCAGCAAGTCAGGGCATTCAGGTGTCCCCACCTCAGTAGTCACAGGAGCTTGTTCATGATAACCCCTAATGATTAATAGTCACATGTGGTGCTTTTTAATTGTATCTGCTGAAGGAGCAAGATTTAGTTGTTAGGAGCAATGCTGTAAATTTTATTTGTCTGTATTTAAATAATATTCCATGTGGTGCCACTGACATGCCTAGGACAAGAATCGTAAAGTAAGTAGGAAATTGTTTAAGGGGATAAAGACAGAGCTTGTGCTAAAATGAGGACTACTATAAAGTGGGAGCGGAGGTTATCAGTAGAGTCCTCAGGTTTTGTTTTTGTGGCCAAACCTTTTTATTCTTCTCATAAGTGACATTGGCATAAAATTACTGTAGCTGATACAAATTTGGCAGACATCCAGTATGAAATAGCGTTGGGGAACTGTGTTGAAATGAGTGAATGATCTCAAGGACTGGAATAAAAAAGTATGACATTATATTGCGATATGCAGCATTTTGTGCTGGAGGACCTGTAACAGAAATGTTTATCTATGATAAACTGTGAACTCACCTATTATAAGGAGTTTAGGTAAGGATCTGACTGCATTTTCTGGATAAGATGATGTTTCCAAGGACCAGTCTAGTGCATTTGAAAATGAAGTCTCAGAAGATGTACAAAGGAAGTAATTTTCAGTTTAATTTGGGAAGATTTCATGCCACTGTACAATGTAATGTCCTGGTTAGATTTCATCTGGAACACTGCATACGTTTATGGTCATAAATGTTCAGGTGGGGAACATGTGGGGAGAAGGGCTGGTAGGATAGAATTTGGGAGATTTCTGTATAAGACTGGAAGATACTACTTGCTTTCCATAGAAATGGAAGACTGGAAGATGGTATTGTCATCTAAACCAGAGCTGCCTTTTTTTGTTTTGGGTTTTTTTTTTTTCCCCCTTCATAGAGTAGGAAGTGAAACACATGCTGGCCATATATCCTGGAACATGAGAGGTCTTAAAAGAATTGTCCACCAAGTATGGCAGGGATGAACCTGACTTTTTCTATGGGATTGAATAAATCTATAAATGGGTGTAAGGCCCCAAACAACTCACTCAATGAGGTTTTTAAATGGTTTTTCATGTACCCCAAGTTGGACGCATGGAAGAAATACCGACAAGATATTCTCAAGAGGTCAAAACAACAAAAAGAACTTCACTAGCAACTTTAGAAAGTCGATGAACTTGGGCAAAAGATTTAGTGCAACATTCAGTCAGCATAAAACACTTCTCAGAGCATTGACTCAGCCCATTCAACTTCGCAAGCCCTAAGCCTGTTTGATTTTAAGTTACTCGGAAATCCTAAAGAGAGGGAATTAGAAGAAGGAGAAAGAGGGAAAGACAGTGAAGGTACGGAAGAGCTCACATACAGCTATTAACTGCTGGGTTCCAGCGGTGTTCAGACAGAACGTCCCCAAGGAGGTAGGGTCTAGACAATGTGATGGCCTTGTGTTCGGCCTTAAATACCCCTGGCCTTCCTGGGCCTTTCCCCCAGGTGGGACTTTTGGTCATTTGGCCACTCAGGAGCTGGGTTAGGGGCTCCAGAGGTGGCTTGTGGGGCATTGCCTCCACTGTGCCAGTGACTGGCATTTTGGTTGGTCTGGGGTACAGGCTGTAGGGGGCTGGGGGTGTTCAGGGCAGGGAACTACCTCGTCAGGGTCAGGCCTGACCTGCCCCTTTCCTCAGCACACATGCACCCCAAAATGCCTTGAAGACATCAGTCTTTCCAGCCTCTCACAGTGGGATTACATGATTCAATTGCCTAAAGCAAAATTAAAGTTGAAGAAGGTATTTAAATGGTCAGCACATGGTTTAATGGTTTAAGTGGTCAACACATGTAGAGCTTTCTTGCAAATGGATTTAAGGATCCTGCAGACCTTTCTTGCCATAGCTGGGGAAAGTAATTTACTGGTTTCAGGCGTAGTTAATCCAGATTTTTCAATAGCCTGAGCTCCTCACATGAGTGAACTCTTTGGAAAGCACCTGCAGTAGTATTCAAAATGATTCTACTGCCCAGCTGTATGTTCTGCTGACTGATGCTGTTTGTTATAGTAAGAAAGTCAGACCTGTAACTGCAGGTGGGTGATGTCTTGTGTATTGTTCAGTTCACAGTCTGGGCTCATTACCACGTAAACAGACACAGAGGAACACATGACCCATGGTTATATTGTGTTAATGTGGCTCTGATGTACCGTGGTACATTTTAAAAAACTTGAAACTGGATTTGTCTTTGATCCATCAGGAATTTGGGATAACAATTATCATTAATCTAGTATTCCCTCAGTACTAACAGAAAGTCATTGCATCTGAAACGGTTTATTTTATAAGTAGACAGCTATTAAAAATACATTAATAATATACAGTGACTGTAATATGCTTTTTTAAAATATTTGAAACATCTTCCCTCTGTGACGAAGGCACAGGATTACTTGAAGCTACTTGCAAAACAATTACAGTTTGTCTTGATACAGTTTTCTTAACAATAGGTGCTTGCAAAGTGAGCTACCCTGTGTGTTGTCATGAAGCAGAGTATTGTTTTGGTATGTTGATTGCCTATTCATTGTGTCTCCCAGAGGATGCTGGAGTTAATTATCTAATGCCTGACCACCAGTCCAGTTTACTTGACCAAATCAGAAACATGGACAAGTAATCTCGGTCACACAGAGATACTGTAGGACTAAAACATTCAATACAAGCAATCCCAAAGAACAGCGGGCTTTGACTCACAAGCAGGCACTGTGCATATGGACCAAGAATTAACTGGCACTGGGTTTTATTTGAAAGTCTTCCAGGTATTGACTTGCACATGAGTGGATGAAGGCTGTGATGGATGGAGGTCACATACAGGACTCTGCTTCCAACCTGTCTTGCTCCTCTGGAACAGCACACCTTAAACTTGTAATAGCACTAGCTGTTTCTCCAGTAATTTGGGGTCTGTATTTGCAGTCTTTGTTTCCAGGTTAGTCTGAGTTCTTACGACTTCTAGATAAACCTTCAGGATTTAGTATCCAGGTATTATGTGTATGGCGTCACCAGTCTTGTTATTTTAAAAGCTGATTTGCTATTGAAAGTAATGCTTGCAAGTTGATTTCCCTAATAACAGGATCTGATGCTCTTCCTGAGTAAGACTTCGACTTCTTCAGGTTTTGTCTGTAAGGAAGTGATCTTTGTTGATTCTAGCAAAATAGTTTGCAGCATTGTGTCTCCACAAATCCAAATCCACTGCAATAGCTATAAAATTGCTGCATTATTTAATCATATTTTTTTCTGCTGTATGAAATGTTTGCATATATTTTAACTCATGGACAGTAAGGCATGTCCTTGATGTTAAAAACATGTTTATATCCATATATAACTTAAGCTAGCAAAGAAAAGGAATTGGTTTTCAAAGCCCCATATTCTGATTTGTAAAGCTATTTCCTGTCAAAAGGTGTTTCTGTCTCACTGTGTTAAGCCTAATTCTGTGCTCTTCTGCCAGAGTTCAAGTTAGCTTTGTCTTTTTTACTTATCTATGTCCACAACACACTCCAAATTACAGCTGATTTTTTTCTAGTGCAGCTGTTAAAGTTTGTGACCATGTTTTATCTGTGCAGTGTTACAATATGTGGTTTTTTTAGCTTATCTTTTTAAAATAAGCTTTGGTAGCAGCAAAAGAAATCCAGTTAGCTGTAAAATTAAATGAACTGTTGCTCTCAGTGATTTGGTGTTTACAGTTAATGCGGGATAAGAATAAATTTTTTTGGTCCCCAAGTAAAGATTGGAATCTGTGGCTTCAGATTTCCTCTGCTCCAGCCCCCTTCAGGGAATGAAAATCCTTGCCACCTTGAAATTACTGAGGCCCTCAGAAGTATCTGAAGGATACTGAAGAAGCTAGGGTCTTGAGGGGACAGAGAGAATGTAGGAAGGACATAATTCTGCCATGATAGATAAATGGGCAAAAAAAACTTGAGGGTATTGGCCAGTGAGAGTGGAATCCACGTCTCTTGGGGCTGTGAGAAGAGCAGCTGCAAAGACGTGGTTTAAGCAGAGCTCAAAAAGCATCTTGCATCTGCTTCTAGACAGAAGAGGAGGGTAGTGAGGGGATGTGTGTTGATCTCTGTGTTTGCTACCTAATTGCTCGATGATTATGCTTTCTCATGTAGAGTTAATGCAGTCTGTTACGGGCATCACTATGATAAATGCAATGTTAATTCAAACCTTTGAATAGAAGTCAAGGCCTCTTGAAACCCTTTAAGGACTCAATCTATTGTGCTGGCCTTTTCACACACAGGTAGTCATTTTCCCCTCAAAATTTTCATATTGTTTCTAGCTGGCTACAGAGGAGGTTTTTTGTATCAGTTGTTTTTGTTGCAGTCTCATTTATGTCCAAAAATAAAATGCTACAACAAACACATTTTTTTTACATGTATTGCTGTTGTCATTTTAAAGAAAAGTTTAAGGAAAGATTGGTTGTTAGATGTATGCCAGTGCTACTTTAAATTTCATCCTTTTGGCTTTTTGTGGGGGTTTGCTGGGGGTTTTTTGGGGAGGTGTTGTTTGGTTTTTTAATTTGGGGTTTGGATTTTTTGTGTGTGTGTCTGGTTGTTTGGGGGTGGTGTGTTGTATTCTGTAGGTTTTTTGGGGTTTTTTACATGTCATTTTCATTTCTTCAACTAGTGTTTCTGGTCCACAGGAAGTCAGGTGTTCTAATAGGAAGGAGTAACAGACCCTACAGTTAAAACCTGTTCACAAAGTGCAGTTAAGGGTAAAAAAAAATGAGTTCAGTGTGTTTTGTCTGCTTGTTTGTTTTGGAGATAGAAAAAAACCGAGCAATGAAAAAAAATTACAATAAACCTCCTGTGGAAATGCTTTAGAGACTTTGTATAAGGGCTAAATCTGTTTTATCATGATTTTTCTATCTTTCAATGTTTTGTATGATTTAAAAAAGCAATGTTTTTTCTGACATTAAAAACATGGTCTTTCAAGCTAATGTACTGGTTGCTTTAAACATTAATTAGCAAATTTTTGGGGAATTTTCAGATTAAAAGGCTAAATGAACAGTTCTCCATGAGTTACAAAATCCAGTCACTAAAATCCAGTATAAATGAAACATGAGCCGAAATAAGATTCTATTTCAGAATTTATTGTCAGAGAGACTGTGAGAGAAGAAATTCTGAAATTAATTTCTAACCTGCTGGAAATGTGTGGATTAATATGTCTAAATGTTTTTTAGTGGGTTCTCTTCACCCCACTCTCTAATAATAATTCTTTTGTGTATCATCTCCAATAGGAAACAGTCCTCAAGATAGCCCTAGGAATTTCTCTCCCAGTGCCTCAGCCCACTTTTCTTTTGCACGAAGGTAAGAGGTTGGTTGTAGTAATTCAACACACATTTTACATAGAGGAAATGTTGTTGGACCCAGATATAAAAGGTCGTTGCAAATACATCTGTCAGGTCTATCACTTAGAATAGTAAGTATTAGCTCACTTATATAAACTCTTTTAAACCTCAGCAGCAACAAATTACCGAATGTGTGATGCAATGCAAGCATATATTTTTGAATTTATAAAAACAGATAATGACTTAATTGTAATGAATCCGATTCTGGCATTAACATCTTACCACCTGAGATCTGGGGAAATTTTAAACTACTCGAAGGGTTCTTCTTACATTTTTTTAATGATGTAAGAAGTGCATTGCTTATAAGAGCATTATGATAGAGGTCTTGATTTCAGGGTGTGATTTACTGACAGCAGCAATTATCATTACCATGCCTTGAGTACCTATCATTGACTTGTTTCAATATCTGTACCACTGAGACAATCAGCATTGGACTTCACAGGACTGTTGTGAAGATTAATTAATGTTAGTAGAATTTTTGAAGGTCCAAAGTGAATTTGAAGTGATCTATGAAGTAAATTATTATTAAATGAACCATAACCAAAGCTGATAGCATGTCATGGGAGACTGCATATTCATGCCAGTGTGGTTCCCTATCACTTTACACCTTGTCACCCTACTTCAAATTATATGTTCATTAACTCTTAAGTCTGTTAAGGTTGGAAGAGTTTATATGTTTACCCAAGAGTATATATATAAAAAAGTGAAATTGGAATGCTTAAGTAGTGTCAGGCATGTAACTGTTGGGTTTGAAGTGAGCTGTAACTTGCCTGTAAAATTTAAGTTACTTTATTTTGGGAGATGAGTAAAGTAGCACACACAAGTTCTCAAAAGTAAGTGCAAGGAAATGGCTTAACTTTTTTTTTAAAGCTGCAAAGGGGTGAAAACTTACATTTTAAAAAAATCTGAATCTAATTAATTTGTGACAGTAGATCTTGTCAATCTTTCTAATAGCTTGTGATGCTACTTTCGTAATCAACCCCTTAGGAAAGCTGAGTATTTCTTTTGAATCTACTTCCTCTTAATAGTTTTCCTTTTGTCAGAGATACTATCTCTTCAGAGATTACATTTGTTTGTGAGCATATTTTTAGAAAGATTCATTAAATCCAGAAATAGTTTGTAATAGAAAAAGCAGATGTGAAAGATCAAGCATTGCTTAGAAATAGAGCTGTCAGGAAATAGTTTGCCTTCCCTACCCATAATCAACAGAAAGTTTAAAACATTATACTTTTGCAAACCTTAAAATTCAGAATTAATTGAAAAAAAGGATTTGTTTACCCATGTTTCATTTGGATTTTGACCTCTCTAGAGACCTGTAATGAGCTTTAAATAGTTTCTTTAACTGAATGAAATTTGTCTGATTTAAAAATATCTCACCACTTCAGTGGGATTCAAGAAACATTTAGAGCAATTTTCTGTGGAAACTGATTTTGTTCTGTGTTTGTCTTGAAAATGCTTGATGACAATGAAGTTTAAAACTGCGTTAATACAACTTTTTCTTATGAATTTGGTATGTCTGTTGCAGTTGTTTTCATATAACCTGTGATAGGATGAATTTTCCTAGTAAAATGCACTATGGTTAATGAGAGCAGACTTCTGACTTTATGCCTTTTCTGTTACATTTTTTAAATTGAATGGATGTACAAAGGAAGGGAAAGACAAGGGTGATAGAGCAGGTTGAAGAAGCAGGGGCAGCCGTATAAGGGTATGGATATTCCTTTCTCATCCACTGCCACCCAGTCCGTGGGGATACCAAAAGCTGGGAAACTGTGAGGAAATCAGAGAGAGGCAAACGAAATTATTTGAAGCCTCCTGTGAAGCTGCTTCCTAGTGTAGCCATTTCTCATCAGGCGCTGGCCGTGCCATGCAGCGGCCACAGCAAAGGGGGCTGCCTCAGGGAGGTGGCCCTCTGCCGTGCTGCCAGCCAGTGGGCAGGGCTGCAGGCAGCCTTCCCCAGCACCTTGGCACCAAGCTGGAGGGTCACCTTCCTCTGCCCATATCTGATGGGGTTATCAGTGCCAAGCAATAGCCTGTGCCTCTGAAGGTCACCACTTCTGCTGTACATACAAGTCCAGCATCTACAAACCCATGGGTAGGTGATGGACTGTATTTTCTAGAGCTGCTGCGAAGTGAGTAAAACCATACTGTAGGACAGAGGTAAGTGGTGTATCAGAGTCCAGGGGAAAATGCTGTAGGGGCTTGCTCCTCTATTTTTCATGTAACCCCTTAGGGATGCCTCCTGTTCTCCCACCTTTGCCTCCCTGATAACTTCCTGTGATAGCCCATCCGCACCCTTGATGGCCTTCTGTGAGATGCAGGTACCCTGTTCACTGTGGGTTACTCAGTTAGGAAGTACTTCCTCACAGATGCAGAATACATGGGTCTCCCCCATGTCTAAATACTGTCTTAAATTCTTGTTTCAACTGTGAACAGCTAAGCCAAATTAAGAGAAAACTGCTTTTGGAATGGTGCATTCATCTGGAAGTATCTCTTACATACCTGGGTGAAGAAGAGAACCTAAAAGAAGGAAATAAGAACAAAATTATGGCAGAGATGGAAGTTTTTTGCAGAGTTCAGTATTTGACACAATCAGCAGTCTCTAGAACATGGGCCCTTCATATTTTAATACTAATAATGTACTGTAGTTTCTTTTCTCACACTTTATTTATACAAAGTCCCAGTGCTTTGATTGTAGTTTATGGATTAATAAATTGATATATTGGAAAGAAGCAAGGGGCTTTTTAGACAGCTTGAAGGAACGGACCTCTTACACCTCTGCATCAATAGGTTTAAGATTCCTGATTTGACATTACTTCAGTTTTTCGAAATTACATTTCAATTAATCTTCAGTTCTTCAGAATTTCACTTTTTGTGTCAATCAGCTTGGATTGGGAGATAAATCTTTGTAAAACAGATTTTCAATTCCCCTTTCCCCACCGTCATACTGTTTGTCGATAAAAACTTGTCCTGATTTGTTACTTATATATTATTTTGCCTTTTTTTAACACATTTGATTCAATTGTATTGCAGTCATGGGCATCGCAATGACAGGTAAATTCTACCTTCTCAAAAATCCAAACACTTTTTTAGTTTGCCACTTCGAATGTTCAGGTTCCATGTTGTCTTTGTGCAGATCACCTCAGACAGTGAAGAACATAAATTGGGTTTTGGTTATAAATTGTGTATTTATTTTATTTTTTTATTCTGAGTGAGCATGATTTTTCCTGAAGATTGTTTTTCCTGATTCATGTGTGTAACATTTAACATTTATGTTTGGTTTAACCTAATCATTAGCCTGCTAATTTGTTGGTATCCTGTACTGATGCCACTGAAGAATGCACTACCCTTTTATATCAGTCAGACTGTGATGGTTATTCTGTGGCTCAGAGCATTGTGGTTTGCATTTGTTCACAAATTTTTTAATTTGCTTCTCATTAATTTTCATCTGATGGACCTAAGATTTGTGAACATCCTGTGGTCCATTTCTGTTTATATTAGTTAAGACACCACTTCTGTGGAGCTGTTCATTCTCGTTGTGGTTGTTTCATCTCATAGATTTTTAACTAGAAAAACAAAATTTAAAAATTCATCCTTGGTGAATGCTTGTTTATTGTGGTCCCCTGTGCAAGCATACTGTTTATTAAAACCCCTGCTTGTATCATGCATTTGGAATGCAGTTTTACACCCTAATATTTCCACAGATGTTTCTGCATTAGGATACTGCAGTGCTCATTTGACTAACCTCCGTTTCTTAACTCTCAGGACTGATGGTCGCCGCTGGTCTTTGGCTTCTCTCCCTTCTTCTGGCTATGGTACAAATACACCCAGCTCAACTGTTTCTGTAAGTATCCATTTTGCTGTGCTGATAGATTTATTTTGCATGCTTTAGCATCTCAGATGTAGCATGCTTCTCTCAGGAGAAGACAATGTAGGTTTTGTTATGGTTGATAGATTTGGAACTAACATGTAATAGGAAGCTGCTTTACTTCACTGAAATGAAAGAAAACTTTACACAATGTGTACTTTGCTTAGAGATACTTTCTGGCAGTGAGTAGTAATGTTTAACTGTCCCCTTTTGATCTGCCTTATTTTAACCATATAGTAGTTAGGTATCAAGTCTTAAGTGAGGCTGCCTTGATAACAAGAAGGAAGAGAAACCGTCTGTGACATGATTTGTTTGTCCTGGGTTAGACTGCTGTCTTAGGATGGGATGAATCACACATTTGCCTTTCTTTTCCTTTGGCAATTGAGAGGTGTTAGTCCATGACAATAGGTTGGATACCTAGCATTTCAGGTGGCCATAATCAGAATAGAAGAATCCTTTGGGTTGCATAAAAGAGTAAGTCAAACTTACTAATTTTTACCTTTTGGACTAATTATTTTGATGTGATTGTGGTAGTTTAAAAAAACATGTGGAAATTAAACTCCAAATAAGCCGCCCCCATTTTCCCCACCCCACTCCAGTGAGAGAGGGATAAAGGCAGAGACTATGGGTTGAGATAACAACGTACTGAAAACCAACAGCTAAGGAATAGGAAACACACAGTAATGGCAACAATATTAATAATGAAAGTTACTAAAGAGAAGGTGCTTTACACACAAAAGGTGCTCAGCACAGTTCTGTGTGGCTGCTGAGACAAAGACAAGATGGCATTTGCTCTCTGAGGCTTGTGTTCCCTGTCACTGAGGCCATAACAAGAAAGAATGACGGACAAACCCTCAAAAAAGCTGGATTGTCCATGTTCCACTGTCCACTGCCAGACTGCTGGGCTCAGCTGTGGTTGTCAGTATTCAGCTGGGCTCAGCTTGGCTCCACTCGGGCTCGCCTCTGCCGCTCGTGTCAGCCCCCCTGCCATACATGTGCATCTGACTTGTGCACCACAGCAGTGCCTTAGATCCTGCTCCGGGGCTTGGGAGCCGGGCAGTGGAAGAAATACCAGCCTCTACTTCATACATCTTGCACGTCTCTATACTGGAGAGGAAGGACTGTCTCACGTTACAGCCCGCAACAAAGCTCTTGGTTGTGATGGTCACACCTGAGAGGCTGCGGAGATAGAGTTGTAGAGGAAGCCTGCTTTGGAAATAGCAAATAGTTGACATTTTGACAGTTACAGCACATCTGCTGCAGTGAAGGTCTTGGTCTGTAGATCCAACTATGGCTCTTCAATGTTGTATGCCTTACATACCTGTAAAAAGTTTTTCACCTTTTATGAATGGCACATTTTAGTGGATGGGTGATAACTGATTTTTTTTACGCTGTTTCTTTCACAAATAAAGTAGGCTTTCTCATCTAGTGGGTTTGTTCTGTTTCTCTTGTGAAACAATTGAGTTGCACATTCTGTACAATGATGAAATACGACCATTTTGTGTTATGATCAACTCTTATGTTATTTTTGTCCACGAAGACTTTTGGAAGGACAGTTCTGTCTTAAACGATGTTGAGCAGTTTAATGTATCTTAAGAACTTTTCTTCTAAAGCACTAATTTTGACCTCTGCTTTCTTTTCTGTGTAGATACTACTTTTGCCAAGTAAATTCCTTGGTTTCACATTAATTCCCTAAGCAATTTTTCCATGGGACATGTTTGTATACCTCTTACTGGAGCTAGATCGAATATGCTGTGCTCTTCACCTAAAATATATTGACATAAAGGAGTTTATATCAGATGAAAGTAATTGCCATAGAAACACCGTGCCTGTTTCAAGAAACAGGCTTGTGCTAGAAAGGAGATTAAAAGCTGTGTCCAAAACAGATCAAAACACAGTTTTAATTTTCTGTCCATATTAATTTCTTTGGTATCTTCAATTTTAAAATGGTAATTCTAATTCATATACTTCTTTTCCCACTTAAGTTCACTAGCTACTGTAGGCATCCTGGAATGTGACCAGTTTTACATGGTATTTGCATATGCTGTCCATACATTTATGCACTTAGATGTCTTAACTTCTGTAATAGACCATTACTGACTTACTCCATGATTATTTCTGACTAGAATGTATGAATATTAAAACATTTGTCTTCCCTAGCATTTAATAAACAGTTTCATTCTTGTGGAAATAAACCTGTTTTTCCAATAAATACATTTTAATTTTGTTGACGAAAACATCAGTAGAGAATTCATGCCATAAATAATCTACCGTGTCCCACCAGTAAGAGTAAGGGAGCACCCGGGATTGGTAAATACTTGTGGTCAAAAGAAATGACAGAAGTGAAATGATCCACAGAAATTCACTATGGTTTACTAGTAAATTACACACTTGGCATAGAAATTGGTATGTTAGTCCCTGACCTGCTATATAAGCACACATCAGTGGGTTTTGGATTAAGGGGTGGGGTGAGAAGTAAAGAAAAAAAGAAAAAAAAAAGGGGGGAAAGAGATCACCAGTCCTCATTCCAGTATTAGTCCAACTGATGGGATGTCTAGAGTCCTGGGAGTGCCCCAGGCTTGCAAGGGGGGTACCATTTTATAGAGAAGCTGTCCCCACCCTGAAGGTGGGTTTCTCACTTTCTATGCAAATTAGTTATCACTCATGGTCCATTCTTCCAGGTCTTTCTGGAAATGGGTCAGAGGACTTCAGGGGTCTTTGGTGATCTTGATTCCCTCCCGCTCTACAGTCCAGGCCTGCTTCTCCACCTCATTTCTGTGTTTGTGCTGTACTGAGTTGTGTTTACCTCCAAGCTAGAATAAGGACATTTGTCCCAGGAAAGTGCTGTCCTNCCTGACCTGCTATATAAGCACACATCAGTGGGTTTTGGATTAAGGGGTGGGGTGAGAAGTAAAGAAAAAAAGAAAAAAAAAAGGGGGGAAAGAGATCACCAGTCCTCATTCCAGTATTAGTCCAACTGATGGGATGTCTAGAGTCCTGGGAGTGCCCCAGGCTTGCAAGGGGGGTACCATTTTATAGAGAAGCTGTCCCCACCCTGAAGGTGGGTTTCTCACTTTCTATGCAAATTAGTTATCACTCATGGTCCATTCTTCCAGGTCTTTCTGGAAATGGGTCAGAGGACTTCAGGGGTCTTTGGTGATCTTGATTCCCTCCCGCTCTACAGTCCAGGCCTGCTTCTCCACCTCATTTCTGTGTTTGTGCTGTACTGAGTTGTGTTTACCTCCAAGCTAGAATAAGGACATTTGTCCCAGGAAAGTGCTGTCCTACCTCCGTATGGCTCCTTGTCCAGTCACATCTTGTTCTTTCTCACAGCGTGTTACTGCCAGCAGTCCTTGGCTGTTGTTACCTACAGTCCTTGGCTGGTGCCACAGCCACCCTGCTGTTGGTGTTTGAGACACATTAGCCTTTCTCATCTTGGCTTCTGCAGTATCTCATGGTTAGTTTCTTGCTCTGCTTCGTCCAAAAATTTACTACTGCTGATAAGCCTTGCAAAAGCACTTGGACAGCCTCTGAATTCTAAATCTAGCCACTATTTCTTCACTTCTTAGTAGAGATGTTTTTAACTTTCTTCTTTTACCCACTGGATGATATATGTAAATCACAAACCCATCTAATTTGTTTCATGTACTTTTTCAGAATCTGGAAGAGCTAGCACAGTGCATCTTCCTCCTCCACATTATTACTAATTGTTAGAGGCAATGAGAGACCAGTTCATACAACACCCTAAATGTACATATGGAACACTCCCTTTTCAGTGATGGATAAATAAAATTCACATTAATCCAGACATGTATCAACCAGCAAGCAGAAAGAATTTTTATACATTGCAGTAGGGCACAACTTTGGCCTTACAAGCAACTGAAAGTTAAAGCAGAGGCTGAAGTGTCTGTAGTTACCACAGTTACACTGACATGAGCGCAGCTCGCCATTTCTTGTTAGCCTGGGGTTTTTTTGTTTGTCTGTTTTTTAATATTGAAAGTGATGAGATGGATGGAGTTACCTATTTAATGGAAGCTCATGGGTTTAGAAGTAGTGCCACATACACCAGTTCTTTGGAGGTACCAGTTCTCACAACAAAATGAAAATTAAAATAGCTTCTGCTAGATTGTTCAGTTGAAAAGAATCTCATGATGTGTCTTATTCTAGAACAGTTGGATCAGATCTTGGCAATTAGAAGGTGCAGTTGACATGATTGTGCCTTTTAGGAGAGCAAGCCATATAAAAATGAAGTGAGACAATACACAGCTGCGTGTTTTTTAAGTCTGCATTTCTGTCTCAGAAGAACCATTTGCATTTCCATAATGCACTATGGTTAAACATACTAAAAATATTTTAATTCTTGTGTGATTTTTGGAACATTAATTCTAGAATGCCAAGCAAACTAATTTTTTTAAAGAATTTTGTTGTGAGAGTTTGGACTTGTACTGAAATCAGAACTTAGGTCACCAAAAAATGTAGTTTGTTCCTCTGATGATCCTGATAGAACTGAGAGTGGTTAGCATTAGGAAGATCCTCACTTCAGTTGTGTTGGATCTAAACTCTGTGACACCGTATATGAGGAGAAGTATGACAAGAGTTATTTTCTCACTGATCTTCCCATAGTCCCCTGAAAACAAAGAGATAGTGATTTTATAGGAATAGTCATCTGTATACTCTGTATTGGGAAATTCTACTGTGCTAGAGTATCTTTTATTTTAGAGAGCATGGCTGTAGGAAATACGCTGTGAGGTTAACTGCAACTAGCTTCTGTAGTGTGAGATGAGAAAGAATTTACCTATGCTGTGTGCTGAATTATGCATGGTAATGTGCTAAGGCAAAATTCCATGCATGAGTTACTGTAACTCAGCAAGTTACTACCTATCATGTGAACTGTGGTAAATTCTTGGTAAATTCTTGGTGTATGCCTCTTAGCCCCCAGCAAAGCAAGGTAGCACAGTCTTGCTAACTTCAGCTTGTTCTGATGTGGTGCAGCATTCCCATGTAGACCAGTTCTTCTTAGTCTTTTCTGCCAGCGGGTTTTCTTCTTTTTTGCTTTCAGGAGATGACTTAATGAGATCTAGTGTGATAAGAAAGCTTTTCTTAAGCTTCTAAGAGTTAGGATATTAGCCTTTACCACACAAATTGCCAGGAGATTTAAAAGACTTGCTAGTTTCTGTGCTTACCAGCGTGGTTATTATCTGCTGACCTTAGCAATGCAGGGGCAATATTTGTACAGTACAAAAGCTTATTGATTTCCCTCACTAGAAATGATGTAACAAAGAAACTCCCTACTTCCATTAAAAGAGCACCCAGGCAGGGGCCTTGCTGTTCAGTATAAGAAGTCAGATAATCAGTAATGTGCACATGTGAATTGATATACAGAAGAAATTAATTTTATTGGGGAATCCAGCTGGAGACTGAAGAGCTCCAGAAAGATATCCAAGTTTTTCAACTTCTTCCCTTCTGTGGATAAAATGAAAGGAATGTCTGCATGATTCCAAGCAGCTTTGTGCAATCATACAAGAATATTTATGAGTCAGCTAACTTGGAAACTAGTTTTGGTACCAGAAACAGTAGAGAATTTCTCTGTTTGTCAGTTCACATTAGCAAGGCTAGTTGTCAATGCTTTGAACTATGTATGTGTTCTTTAAAAAGGGTATCAGATCCAGGCTCACAGAAAGGTTCAAAGTTCTACCTTCAAACATCTAGCAGGGCTCAGGTAGAGCTGCATAAAAACCCTTAAAACACAACAGTATGGTCATTTGCACAGCTTATGTAATGCATCTCTGTACACGAAGTCTCGCAAGGGTAGTTATCACGGTAGCACTTCCAATTTCATACCTGTCTGTATCTTCCAGGTTTATACTAAGTGGGTTATTTGAGTGTAATTCCTTTCGCTTTTTGTCAGCCACATAACCGGTCTTGATAAATGTATTGAGTTCTCTCACTTTATTTTCAGTGTACAGTTTTTTACAAGAGACTAGCATATTAATTTTTTAGCAAGAATTTAGATAGTATTTAATTTTAAGAACATTAGTAATGTCTTAAATATGGATAATGAAGTACCTTTATTATGATGATTTGCAGTTGGCATTGTGACAGTAAGTTGTACTTTACAGTTACCATACTTAGGCCATCCTGCTCCATTAATTGATTTTCAGCAGACTCCATTTTAGCTATTCTTGCGTACTATTCATGTACAGACAGTACCTTTGCTGTAAGAAATTTGAATTTTTGAAATGCAGCGTGTCTCCTGGAACTGAGGTGGTTCTTTTTTTTAATATTTCCTCTATACTTAGCTTATGGGTTTGAGACTAATTATTTACTTTCATCTTTAAATTGGTATTCAGGCATGAGACACAGTAGCTATAATTTTTAACTTGAATTACTTTATTCATGAGCACCAAATATAGTCTTGAAAATGTTTTTTCACTCTGATGGAATCTTGTGTTCTCTTGTGCTCTTGTAGTCATCCTGCTCATCCCAAGAGAAGCTACACCAGTTACCATACCAACCAACACCTGATGAATTACATTTTTTGTCTAAACATTTCTGTACCACTGAGAGCATTGCCAGTGATAACAGGTGCAGGACCACTGCAATGCGCCCTCGGTCCCGAAGTCTCAGGTGAGTTTGTGCATCTGCAAACAGGGGTTGGATCTAAATTCACATATTGTGGGGAGCATCATGGTGTTGTACACTGGGGGTGTGTACTGGTTTTGAAATGGCTGAAATATAATACAAGAGGTATGTAACTGAGGCTGACTTAAGAATAGTCCTTTTAAATACTTGCTCTGGTTTTGATCATAACTTATTTCAGTGGCAAATATTGTTAAGATAGGTCTCAATGTGAAGGCAGCTAACCTGCAGAGGCTGTCTTGATGACCTAGTCGTTAATGATCTAATTGTAGTATTCGCTTTCTGAATCTATGTACCTCCTTTGTCCTTGATAGATTAGCCTGTGAATGTCTGTATTAGCCTGTGAATGGTCTGTAGCAGTTCAAGGTATCGCCATTGTGGTATCTTGAGACAAAGTTTAGTGTTCAGTTTTGACCTTTAAGAAAGACAGAATCCACATTTAGAATCATGAAATTATTTAAGTTGGAAGGAACCTTAAAGGTCATCTCATTTCCACTGCCCTGCTGTGGGCAGTGGCATTGCCACTAGACCAAGTTGCTCAGAGCCCCATCCAGCCTAGCACTAAACGCTTCCAAGGGATGGGGCATCCACAGCTTCTCTGGGCAACCTGTTCCAGTGTCTCACCACCCCTACAGTAAAGATTGTCTTCCTAATACCTAATCGAAACCTGCCTTCAGTTTGAAGCATTACCCTTTGTCCTCTCACTACACACCCTTGTAAAAGTACCTCTCCTGCTTTCTTGTAGGCCCACTTGTGTCTTATACCCCCTAGAGTACCTTGTATGTACTGGAAGGCTACTGTAAGGTTTCCCTAAAGTATTCTCTTCTCCAGGATAAACAACCCCAACTCTCCCAGCCTGTTATCATAGGAGAGGCCTTACATCCCTCTGATCATCTTTGTGGTTGTGTTCTGGTGATTTGCTCCAGCAGGCCCATGTTTTTCCTGTGTTGAAGACTCCAGAGGCTGGACACAAAACTTTACGTGGTGTCTCTTGAGATCAGAATACAGGAGGAGAATCACGTGCTGGCCGTGCTGCTGCTGATGCAGCCGGGATTTGGCTGGCTTCATGGGCTGTGAGTGCACATTGCCAGGTCTTGTGGAACTTCTCACCCACCAACACACCCAAGTCCTTTTCTTCAGGGCTGCTCTCAGCCTGTTCTTTGCCCAGCCTGTATCTGTGTTTAGGATTGCCCCGACCCAGGTGTAGGACCTTGCACATAGCCTTGTTGAACTTCATGAGGTTTGCACTGGCCCACCTCTCAATCTCCTCACCATCTCCAGGTCCCTCTGGATGCCATCCCTTCCCTCCAGTGTGTCAACTGCCCCACACAGCCTGGTGCTGTCAGTGAACTTGCTGAGGGTGCCCTTGACCCCACTGTCCATGTCCCTGACAAAGATGTTACAGAGTGCCAGTGCCAATACTGGCCCCTGAGGAATGCCACTTGTCACTGTTCTCCACTTGGACATTGAGCTGTTCACAACTGTTTGAATGTGACCATCCAGCTAGTTCCTTATCCACCTAGTGGTCTGTCCATCGAATCCGTGTCTTTCCTGTTTATAGACAAAGGTGTCATGTGGAACACTGCCAAATGCTTTGCACAAGTCTAGGTAACTGACCTCAGTCTCTCTTCCCTTCTTCACCCACACTGTAACCCCACTGTAGAGGACCACCAGATTGGTCCAGCACAGTTTGCCCTTAGTGAAGGCAGTTGTCTTTCACCAATGGCCTCCTTATTTTCCATGAAACTCAGCATCGTTTCCAGGAGCATTTGCTCCTTGATCTTGCCAGGCACAGAGGTGAGAATGAACAGCTTGTAGTTCCCCAGGTCTTTCTTATGTCTATTTTTAAAAATAAAGGTTATGTTTTCCCTTCTCCAGTCTCTGGTAACTTCACTCAAATGCCACAGCTTCTCAAATATGATGGATGATAAGTTAGCCACTTCCTCCACTTGTTTTCTCACAACCTGTGGATGCATTATACCAGGTCCCATAGACTTGTGCACCTTCAAGTTCCTTAAATGGATTTGAAACTGATATTTTAAAGCCAGTGATTTTACATTCTCCCAGTCTCTGCCTTTACCTCTTGTAATTTGGGCAGTGTGGCTGGAGCACTTGTCAGTGAAGAACAAGGCAAGGAAGTCACAGAATACCTCAAACTTCTTCATGTTCCAATACCCAGGTGTCCCGTTTCCTTCCAGAGAGGGCCCACATTTTCCTTAGTCTTCTGCCACTGATATACCTATAGAGCTTTTCTCATTGCTGTTGACTTCCCTGGCCAGATGTAATTCTGTCAGGGCTTTAGCCTTTCTAACCTGATCCCTGGCTGCTCAGACATTCTTTCTGTGTTCCTCCCAGGCTTCCAGTCCTTCCTTCCATTCTCTGTAGGTTTCCTTTTTTCTGTTTGAATTTGTCCAGGAGTTCCTTGTTCCTCCATGCAGACCTCATGGCATTTCTGCCTGACTTCCTCTTTGTTGGGGCACATCACTCCTGAGCGTGGAGGAGTTGACCCTTGAATATAATCCAGCTCTCTTGGTCCCCTCTTTTGTCCAGTTTTTCATCCCAAGGTACTCTACGAAGCAGATCCCTGAAGAGACAAAAGCCTGCTCCTGAAGTGCTGAGCCGTGAGCTGTCTGTGCGCCCTCTGTGCTCCCCTGAGGATCGCAAACTCCACTCTTCCATGGTCACAGCAGCCCAGGCTGCCCCTGAGCTTCACATTCCTCACCAGTCCCTCTTCATTGGTGAGAATGACGTCCAGCATTGCGCCTCTCCTAAAGGACCCTTCTATTACTTGGAGAAGGAAATTATCATCAACACATTCCAGAAACCTCCTGGATTGTTTCTGCCCTGCTGTGTGCTCATGAGCTCTTGGTCAGCTCCTCGTTTGTCCACAGGCAGAGCTCCATGCACTCCAAGGGGTTAGGGTGCATGGAGTCCAACTGGTTAGAGTCCAACTGACTTTGTAGGCAACATACCCTCCTCATCTCCCCTGCTTGTCCTTTCGAAAGAACCTGTATCTTTCCATTCCAACACTCCAGTCATAGGAGGCATTTCACCACACCTCCATGATGACAAGAAGACTGTAGCCCTGCAGACATGCGCACATCTCTAATACCTGTGGTTTATTTCCTATGCTGTTGCACAGAGGAATTAAAGTTGAGCCTTGATGAAACTTTATGTACTGCTTGAAGTGGCTGGAGTTCTTTTTGCTGCTATTCAGGTGCTCTCTTGCTGACCTATGATCTCTCTTCAGGCTCTAGGCATCTCTTGCTGGCTATAGTATCAGACAAATAGAAGTGGGACGGATTGAGGTTCCTCTTCATCCAAAACTTTTGTTTTCCTCCTAATGCAAGAAACTCATAAACACATGTTACGATGAAGTTGCTCTTAGAGGATTACCCCCTGTGTGGAGTCTTCCTAGTCCTGATCTCCTAGACAGATTGAATGAACCAGAATCACCAACACAGGAAATTCGTATCGAGATTTTTTTAAACAGCTTTGTAGTGGACAGTGAGGCTCATGATAGCAAAAAGTAGTTTTGTAGATTTGTGAGGTCTGTGGGTATCTTTTATGAATTCTTTTCCTCAAAGTCTTGTGCTTTTTTTTACAGGCACAGTGCTCCAGCTTTGTTTGACACGTGCATATATATGACGTTATTTGTAGGAAGTTACTGCCTTTATCTGCTAGTCAGATAAAAACCAGATTGTTTTGATGCCTCTTTTCACATTATCCATTTAGAAAAACAAACAAAACTCAAACAAACTCATTTTTTACTTTTTCACTTGCAGCTACCAGAGTCTTGATCAGATCTTGCTATTTTGATTGTATCTGATCTTGAGAGGTATGGGTATAGCCATAAGTAGGACTTACACAGATCTGTGTTGCCCTTCTGAGAAAAAGATAATGTTCACAAGGCTTCATCTGCCTTGAAACGTAGGTACAAACTAGGAGAGGAACATGGTTAGCAGTTAGATGTCAAGTACATTAAAGAATCATGACGACTTGAAGAGAAATAGCAGAAAGGAACCAAGCGTACCACTGATGACAGACTGTACCTTTCCAGTGAAGCCTGTGCTGACTTTTTGTTGCAAATAAATCATACAAAAATATAATAACTAACTGTAGTTCATGCTGGGACAAGTGTAAAGGGATAATTTGCTTTGCTTGCAGCCCTGGACGTTCTCCTGCCTGCTGTGACAACGAAATAATTATGATGAACCATGTCTACAAAGAAAGGTTCCCAAAGGTAATGAATTATATTTAAGATACCCAGTATCTAAATTGATAGGCAACATAGGTTCTAAGTAAATGGTGCTTTTGTTATGGGAAGTAATGATCCAGCCCTGTAATGGCTACCATAAAGCATCACCAAGCTCTTACTGCAACGATAAAATCACAATAAAGAAAATTCTGGCTGAGAACTGGACATTCATTTGCCAAAGCTGCCAGACTGGTTTTGAAATGAATCATGCTGGTGGTATACTCTGCTGATTGGAATCTGATGATACATTGGATTTCAATAGGTGGTGTGTACTTGGGGCAAATGCATACTGAATTAGTAAATGAAAACCAGTTTCCAGTGCTTAGTCTCAAGCAGCATCTGCTGCGATATACCAGCAAATTCCTTCATTTAGTGCCATTTCTTCGTTTTCCCAGACATTATTATATACTTTAAATACATGTATATGTATTATATGCACTGTTTTAATGGTGAAGATCAGTACACAGATGTGGAGGTTTGACTGTGAGATATGAGGACATTCTGCTCTCCTGTCCAGAGGTCTTGAGACACAGATGAGTTCCTAGGTGCAGGTGTGTGTGCACAGCTTGAAGCACTATGCTCTTGGTTGCTCCTGGGATTTTGGTTACCCCTGGAGGATGAAACAAG
Organism: Machaerirhynchus nigripectus; assembly: GCA_013397975.1. Classification (NCBI taxonomy): domain Eukaryota; kingdom Metazoa; phylum Chordata; class Aves; order Passeriformes; family Dicruridae; genus Machaerirhynchus; species Machaerirhynchus nigripectus. Next base: position 293,750 of record VZRQ01005887.1, read on the forward strand.
GTTCTGTTCCTAAAAAGTGGGTACAAAAGGGAGAAATTTCATTGCATTTCTTCATATAAATATGATGAAAGATTTGTCAGGATTTGCAGAGCAATTGAGGAACAATATGAAGTGTGAAGAACTCACTCATCTTAGTGTTTGAGATATGAACTAAGATGTGTGGGATTACTTTTTAATAATAAGAATGTCTTCAAGGGTTTTTTTAAGCATCTGCAGTTCTGTGAGAACCAGACAGTTGGTTCTGTAAAGCAAATGCGTCTCGAAACCTGCAGACGTGTTTGGCAGGACCTGTGAGCCTGTGGTGCTTTTAATTAGTCAAATGAGCCTCGTTCAAACTCTGCCCAATGAAATAGTTTATGGAATAACCTTGGTGAAAGTAATGACTATATTCTGCTTTGTAGTATCTGCAGTTTTAGCAGAACAAAGCAGACCCCCATGAGTTCTCTTTTTTCTTTTTATTTATTTCCACTTTGGCTTGACTTAAAAGCTTTTTAGTTCTGTTTAGTGATTATCAGAAGATTAGTGCACAGTTAATCACCAGTGGCAGACAGGGCGGGGGAGCTGTGTAGTAGCTGTTAAGGCTGTTGCTTTTCTGTGCTGGTAATGTGGGGAAATGTCATCTGTCACTTTGCCTTTGTGTACTTGCCTTTTGGCTTCAGTCATTTTGTGCATTCCAGCTAGGTAAATTCTTGGGCAGTACAGAAATGTTCTAGAGTCAGAAATAACTTTGAGGCTGTTAAGTTTCATGTAGAGCTGATTTAATGTGTTAAACAACTACTTTTCTACAGGCTACAGCTCAGATGGAAGAGAGGCTTCAGGACATTATAACAAATCATTCTCCGGAGAACATCCTTCCTCTGGCAGATGGAGTGCTCAGTTTTACCCACCATCAGATCACAGAACTGGCTCGAGATTGTTTGGATAAGTCTCACCAGGGCCTCATCACATCACGATACTTCCTTGAATTGCAGCAGAAATTAGACAAATTGCTGCAGGAGGTACGAGCCATGAGACTGTGTGTTTGCCTGAAAATTTGTTTAAATCTGTTTGCCTAAGAGTTGTCTTCAATGTTGTCTCAAATTATGACTCTTTACTCAAGTAATTGTTAAAGTGGTATTCATAAGATGCTTTAGTTTACATAATGACCCCTAGAAAAACTATAAGGCACCCTAACATATTGGTCTGGAATGGATGGGTTGTAAAGATTTCAGAAACAACAGCCTTATGTCCTGCAGTGCAGGTTATCAATTGCTTACAGAAGTGTGTGCATAAGCCCCAGAGAGGGCTGGCTATTCCATTTACTTTAAATAAATGAAGTAACATACACACTTCCCTTCTATCAACCCTTCTGTAGTGAGAAAGCAGACAGCAATCCTTAGCTTTCCCTTAGTGAGAGATTATATATTATTTCATTATTTGTAACATTCCTCTCATAGCTGAAATGTTTATGAACAGAAATGTCTTTTCTAAATGTGTCCTAAGTTCCATAGAATAATCAGCTGAATTAATTAAAAAGAACTTGAAACTTGACAAATAAACATCCTGTTACATAAGTCACCATAGTCAATTAATGTATCATTTTTAAAAGAATGAATACAGCATGTAATCTACTCATTTATTTGTGTGGTATTTGATAGTACATTATGAGTCAAACTGATAGAGCAGCAGATGTGAAATTAATTTGAAATTTTTTCAAGCTGATAAATTAAGATGCCAGGCCTGACTTAATTTGTCTGCTTTCTTTTGAATGTACGAGCAGTTTTGGTTCTGGTTTTGTTTTGTTTTGTTTTTCTTTTTTATTTTCTTTGTTTGTGGGCTTTTTATGTTTTGTTTGTTTGTGAGTTTTTATTGTTTTGTTTTGCTTTTTTGGTTTTTCCTATGCTGCTTTTTTGTTAATTTCTGTTCAGCAAATAGGATTTCTGACACTACTGTTTTTTGAACTTTTTCTCTCCATACAGCAACGCAAAACTTAAGACATCAGTAAATTTAATGTGGATTGCTCAGATCCTGTTTCTTAATCACTGAAAATACTTTAGAGTTTGCTTACTAGTCAAGAGGAAGTTTTGAACGAGTAACCTTCCTATGAAATGATCGTAGTTCCGCCATGCCAAATTGCAGGCAGAATTGGCCAGTTGATAATGTCAAAATACAAGAAAACATGTCTGAGCCAGGATTCACTGAACCACAGTTAACACTGTTAACAATATATACATCAAAATGGCTATACGTTAAGTACGGTTTAGAATATGTGTTCACTGACTAACACCTCTCCCAAAACCCACTAAAAAACCATGCCAGAAAATGATTCAATCTGCATATAAAGCAATGCATTGTTTGAAAAATCACAACACAAATTTTGTCATGTTCTATTCTTTATTCGTGTCATGTTAATTCTTTATTATGAAAAAGATTCCTGTTCTGCTAAGACCTTATGCCTTGAGAAGTTCAGACTTAACTTTTGAGTCCACTGCTTACTTCTTGTTAATAGCATGATATGAAAGTGTGAAAACATTTTCCTTGCACAACCCGGTTATGGGAACTTAGTTGTGTTTTGGATTCACGCAGTTCATTTGTTGTCGATTCCCAGCTGCAGTCGTCAGTAGAAAGCTGCATTTCCTGCTGCTACTTGGCCCTGTGCAATTACTTTAACTAGGGGAAGACTCCCTTGAGGTTGAAGCTTGGTTCATCCGAAATTTTTATAATTTTAAGATCAAGTGGGCCTGAATGCTCTCCTGCTTCATCACCCTAAAATGTAATATGTATTGAATCTTTTGTTCACTGAAGCTCCTGAGTGTTCACAAAACTCTACAAAGGTGTTTTAAATTCTGGAGGTGGTTAAAATAGGCAGGTGTTTTGTTTACAAAAGAGTTTTACTTGGGCTTAGTTGATAATGTTCAGAATTATGCTTCTGTCCAGTTAAGGTTCTTTTGAAACCTGTTTCAGACTGCTAGATGATATTTGTGCCTTTTTCTCTTTTTTTCCTTTTTTAAACTCCACAAATTAATTCCTCTCATATATTGGGCAATTTTTAAACTTGTGGTGCTTATATTAAGGGCAATATGTATAGCTTCCTATTTTAATAGACTTTTTTAAAAAAATGTAACATATTTTAGGAGAAGTACTTATTTGTCCATAGTAATAATTTTTTAAGTTTTAGTTTCTTAATTTTCTTTGTGGTTTTGGATGAGTAAGAGATGATGAACCAACACATTGAGAAACTTAAATCTATGAGTTCTACTGTTCAGACCAAGGAAACGCTTTGATATTTGAGGGAAGGGCTATTAGTATATTTTAATCAGAAGGAGAATGAAACAGTTTCTTTGTATTCACTAACATCCTTAAATTACATAATTTTTTCTTAGAGGGGAACATTCAAAAGGATTTTGAAATGCAGCTTAGACCATTGTGCAGATACTATCAAACCTTCTAGAAGTATTTTTTCTGTATGTATTCTTCTATAGCATTTCTTCCTCTCTTTTGTAATCTTTGTAGAACTCAAATTTTCTGTATCTTCCTTTCTACATGTTCCTTTATATGAGGCCTCTCTGAAAGTATAGGTTTTTTATGTGTATATCTATATATAAATCATCATTTTACTGTAACTGACCAAAAGACATCAGTATGAATTTGGGATGGATGTTGCTTGAATCTGTTACTATGAGTTACATTAGTTTTCATTTCAGCCTAACATTGTTAACACATTGAGGCACAACGTGCATGTATAGATTTGTGTTGATCTGTGTTGATATGTTTTACCCTTTTGCAAGACTGGTGTTAATAATAACTGTGTAAGCTTAAGAAACAAGCAAAAAAAAAACCATGTAGGCACTTTTGTTGTTACAGTATTAGAATTTTAAAGCTGGAATTACTTGAATCAGAAGTTAAAGTGCTGCTCAGATGTTTGTTATCTCTGCTGGCATCTTGAAATTGATGTGCTGTTTGTATCAAGTACATGTTTCAAACCCCAAAGGTGTCCTAAATATCATACACACTTTCGTAAGCATTGCAGTGGATGTGATTTCATTTGATATTACTTCATTTTTATCTTTTAGGCACAAGAGCGGTCAGAGAGTGAAGAAATGGCATTTATTAAACAACTTGTTCGAAAAATCCTGATAGTTATTGCTCGTCCTGCTCGCTTACTGGAATGCCTGGTAAGGTTGTTACTATGAGTAGTGCTTTTTGCCTAGTAGTGTAGGAAATTCTCTGATTTAGTATTCAAGGCTCTTTACAATTGATTCTTGTAACGTGTCAAACAGTGTGGTAGGGCTTCACTGTTAGTGGGATCCTTTCCACTTTTATTATTGAATATAGTATACCAGCAGGACCCTCCTGCAGTTTTGTTTGGTTCCTTGCTGTTGCAGATACTATGGTGTAGAATCCTTTCCATCAACTGAGGAAGCTGCTGTTTAAAACCACTTGGCTTTTTCTGTTGTTTTGTTAGACTTTCCATTTCTTGGGAAGACTGTTCTGGAATTGTAATTGGTTGGTGGTTTTCTGATTTCTTAACAGTTTCATAATTTTGTTGTACACAACAGCTGCCAGAACTATAAACATCTTGAGGTCAGCTCTGCAGTACCTGATCTGGCTATAGGAGCAGCAGAGGATTAGGCTACCTGGATACACAGGTAGTTGGCATTATACTGGGGACCAGAAGGAGCAGAAGAGTTAATTCATTTATGTGTGAGCATAGCACCAGCGTTGCCAGACTGGGTTAGTTTGTGTGAGCCACGTGGCTGTGTTTCTGCTTTTCTTGCCCATGCTGTAGGAGCTGGGATGGCTCAGGTGTGGGAAGTTGCTCCTACACACAGAGCCAGTGTGCTTCAGTTGTTCAGTGAAACTAATAAACACTTGCAGAACACAGTGTACACAGGAGGATGGTGTAGACACCCAAATACCATGCCAGAGCCAGCCTGAGTCCAAAAGGCCTGGCAGGCAGCCTGAGCTGACTTTGAGCCACTCTGCTTGCCAATATCTGGATCAGTGTTGATGCTGCATACAGCTATTTGAGGCTGGCAGTGCTTATGTGGGAGCCAGCCTACTGCTAGACTCAAGTTATGCCTGAAATTGTCATAACTGCATTTGCATGGCACTGAATCTGAGCTACTAAGTCTTTCCAACCTGATTCTGGCTCTGTGCTGTGTCCCTTCATCTGTGGCACAGTTAATCCACACCCTGGCTCGTTCATCCATGGGCATTTTGAGAGCTGCCTCTGTTTTGTTTTGGAAACACTGAGTCTCGGTGTTCCCAGTTGCTTTTTGTTCATGATTTGCAGTTCAGAAGAAATCTAAAAATAAGATATGTGCTCTGAATCAGCATGAAAGAGATGTTTAAAAAAAACAACCAAAACAAAACAAAAAGGAGGGCTTTAGAGAGAACACCTTAGCATGTCCTGCTTCTGCCATTGAATCCAAACTTGTTTTACTCCTTCTCGCCAAGAAGCTCGTTCCATGTCTAGTGTTGATGTTCCCTGCTTTATTTACAGAGTTCATATCATCTTTCTCCACATCGTCCAGTTTCTCATACCCTCATTTTTTTCCCCTCTCTGGTTTGCATCCGTCTCTATTGTCATACATCCAAAATGCTCTTAAGCACGTTCTTGTAGGCAGACCAAGACTTGTTAATGATACTTTATATCCTTCCCTTACAGGGTTGCTGGCTTTCTCCCACCAGCCCTTGCCCCCAGCATCATCATCCTCTATTAACTTTCTAATTGAGGTGCTGGAGTGTGACAGTGAAGGGCAGCAAGACTCATGAAGGGTTTAGAAAATGTGCTTAGAAGTGGCTGAGGGAACTGGGTTTGTTTAGTCTCAAGAATAGGAGGCTCAGGGGGTACCTTATTGCTCTTAAAGCTCCCTCAAAAGAAGGTGCCAGGAACTGAGAGAGGGGAGATTCAGATTACCTATTTGAAAAATTATTTTCAGTGTTAGGGTGGTCAGGCATTGGAGTAGGTTGTCTAGGGAGGTGGTGGAGTTACCTGGAAGTGTTCAAGAGGTGTTTGGCTCTCATGCTGGCTCATGGTTTAGTGGTTTAAGGGTTACAGTGTCAGTGCTGGAGGGATGGTTGGGATGGTTGGACTGAATGATCTTAAAGGTCTCTTGGAACCATGATGATTCTGGGGTTCTAATTCAAGTTCTCTCCTGATGGTCTATTTGCCCATCAGTTCATTCTCCCTAAGTGGTAAGTTTTAAAAGGATCTAGTCCAAATCTCTGTTCACTTAGTTCCTACTTTCTGCCACTGAGATTTTATCCAAGGCTACTTGCTCTGCCTTATCCTTCAAGCAGAGTGATGTGCATCCTGCACCTGTCCTTTTGCTGGGCCTGCCGAAGTGAGTGGAAGAACAGTGGTGCAAAGGCCAGGTGTGACTGTGTCTCATAGTTGAGTTTCAGAGCAGCAGTGGCAGGGAAAGCCAGCACAGCTTGCTTCAAGTGTTCTCACTTCAGACAGGATTTCAGGAGGTTTAAACTGGATTGTAACATTCCTGCGTCATATGTTTCTACATATACAGGTAGCTTGAACAAATTTAGGCATACAGTCATAAAACAATACATTTTTCATGCGAGAAGATGTTAAACCTAGACCATAAACATAATTGTAAACTTACAGAAACAGTACTGTTTTTCTGTCATATCCCTCTGGAAAATTTTTAATATTACTGGCTGATACTTTAGAATATATGGCTGAAATAGATACTACATCTGGAAAACTTCAGCCTCTGTAAGAAAGTTCATAAAATTGTAGGAAATAAATTCAGTTTTGTGGTCATGAGATGTTTCAGATACCATGCAGTAAAGCTGTCAGTTTTCTGATGGTAGTCTTGTTTCAGGTATATATAGCATGTGAATTCCTGTTTTAATTTACTTGATAATCAATGAATAATTGATTCACGTGTGGTAAGAGCTACTGCCAATTATTTAAAGATTTTTCTCCATTTGTACATGGAAAATGAAAGGCAGAGTTGGAAGTGAATATCAGAAAATAAGTTCATTGCTTCTCATTGTTCACACCTGTGTATGTATATGTGTGGGTTGAGATAGATGTACACACACACAAACACATTCATATGATTAGAATTACCTATTTTGAAATTGCCTTGTCTTGCTAGTAAGTGGAGGAGAAGCTGTGTATCTGCCACTGCAGTAGGTCAGGAGATGATCATATTTTCATGAGAAAAGTAAATAGAAATCTTGGCACACAATGTCCTGCTGTTGGCTTCTTTAGTACCAAGGAGTAACACGTAGGAGATACAGCTGGGGATGGCATGTAAGATGAGGAGAGTAAGACTGAAACAGCATGTACTGTTTAGTTACTGGTTCAGATTTTTGGGCAGGTTAGCAGTATCCTGAGACTTTGAGCTAAACTAAGACCACTTGGACAGTTCATGGGTTTGTGGTAAGTACTTTGCAGTAGGTTGTACATGATGAAAATTGTTTAATGACAAATATAAAACTTAAGATTTTTTCTGTAAGACAGAAAATTCCAAAGATACCGTATTTCAGACAAGCTGCAACTCCTCCTGTTAGCTGCAGCAGTTTTGATGCTTCCAAAATGAAGCATGATACTGAATTTCTCAAGCCGCCTTCTGGGTTGGGATGAAACTTGATGTTTCCAAGTCCTGAGTAGCCTGAGGATGTAGGACAGGACCCTTGTGGCTCAACATGTAGACTAAAACCCTGTGGAGTTATGTTGGGCCAGGAAACAGTCAGGAAATTAACTAGCTCAGCAGTCTGCGTAGCTTCTACGGGTGTTTGTGACAGAGCTGACCTACTCGAGGAAAAAGTCTGGTTTGTTACATTCATGACTCATGGCTATCACTCTGTTAAACATTGCACCTATAGGCACAAACACCTTGGAGAATTCAGTAACCATGGACAGGTGTTTTGGTATGAATTCATGCCAGTAGAGAGAGAAATCATATTAAAAAACCCCCCACACATTGTTTTATTAATCTTCCTTTGCTCCTTTCAGTGTATTTCTCTTTTTACAGTCTATAAAGGTAGTAAAATAAATGTATTTCCGAGGGACTTGGGGATGGGTAGAGTTTTCAGTTGCTGTTCTTTCTGTTCCTTTTTATTCCTTACTTTTTACTTTTGTTCCTAGTTACTCCTTGGTACTAAAGAAGCCTTGAGGCTTGTCTTTTTGGTATGTTATAATAGTTGCAATATAGTTAGTTCCCACAGAAGAATGTGTCATTTCTGGATTTGTAACAATTGGATCAATGAAGCTCAAATTTTTAAAATCAAGTTTTATCTTCATTCTAAAGTTAGTGATTTATTTATAAATAAAACATTATCCATAAAACAGTGCATATATATTGATTAGAAGTACTTCAGACTAACACTTCAGAAGTAAAAATTGTAGTGCAATATATTTACATAGTTGTAGTGGATGTTTATAATCAAGCACATGCAGGGAGATAGTCTTCTCTATTTGAAATCTTACTTTTGCTGGTTATAGGTCATTTCACTCAGTATTACATGAAGTTTTGAGGGCAAAGAACATACTATTCATTTAAAGTAGTGCTCTGAAATAATGGCATGCAATTCCATTGCTTACATCATGTTACACTGTATAGGAATCAGAATTGATTAATAGACTACAGAATAAAGATGTATTGGTTTTAGCAGGAAAACACTGTGTACATGGAGTTAGAAGAAGCAAAGAAAGTCTTTATGCTAGACCCAAAGGAACAAGTTTCAACAGAGAAAATGATGGTAGTTATTTTTCCTCTAGGAATTTGATCCCGAGGAGTTCTACTATCTTTTGGAAGCAGCTGAAGGCCATGCTAAAGAGGGGCAAGGCATTAAAACAGACATCCCTCGATATATTATTAGCCAGCTGGGCTTAAATAAGGATCCTCTGGAAGGTAAGTGAATCTCCTGGTACAGCTGTAGGTTCCTAGGTTCTTCTTTCTCAATGTGTTTTATCTTTCTGATAATCTGTGTGTACCTGAAAAGGGCCAAGGTAAGAATGGTAGCAGAACAGGTGTTAGCTGACTCTCACAGTACTCTCACAGTACTCTCAAAAGCTCAAACACACTAACAGGGCCATCTCTTGTGAATAGGCTTTTTTTTTGTTGTGAGTATCATTCACAAATGCACTGCATCAATGCTACCACTCATTTTCTTTAATCCTGACAATGCAACTTCCTCATCTTAGCTCTAAATGAAATTTCTTGGGATAATTTGATGGTAACTGTTATCTAAGCACAGTTATAAAGGAAACTTGGTTGGGCTGTTGTTCGCCTTTCAGTGCCCCCAGGTTCCTGCATCTTGGAGTCTCTGAGAAGACTGTCTTCCAGCCCATTAATTTTTCTATATAATTTGAGTCCATGTTGAGGACTTTCGTAGGGAGAACTTAGGTTCCAGTGGAGGTATTGTCACTGCAGATTTTTTCTTTACTGTGAGAGTGTGAGACGCTGGAACCTGTTGCCCAAAGAAGTGGTGGGTGCCATCCTTGGAAGTGTTTAAGACCAGACGGAATAGGGCTCTGAGCAACCTGGTCTAGTGGAAGGTGACAAGGTAGCCCACCCAGCTGATCAAGGGAAGCCAGTTGATGTCATCTTTTCGGATTTCAGTAAAGCTTTCAGTATTGTCTCTCACAGCATCATTCTGGACAAAATGCCAGCCCACAGCTGGATAAACACATCATGTGATGGGTGAGCAACTGGCTCACAGGTCAGGCACGAAGGGTTACAGTGAATGGGGTGACATCAGACTGGAGACCTGTCACTGGGGCTTCCACAGGGCTCCATCCTTGGCCCCCTGCTCTTCAACATCTTCATAAATGACTTGGGTGCCCAACTGGGAGGGATACAAAGTTTGCAGATGATACAAAACTGGGAGGAGCTGTTGACTCCCTCCAGGCTGGGAGGCCCTGCAGAGAGACCTTGACAGATTAGAGGGCTGGGCAATCACCAACACTGTGAAATTCAACAGGGCAAAGTGCCAGATTCTGCACCTGGACTGGGGCAAGCCTGGATGTACGGACAGACTGGGGAATGAGAGGCTGGAGAGCTATGCCATGGAAAGGGACTGGGGGGTCCTGGTGGATGGCAAGTTGAACGTGAGTCAGCAGTGCCCTGGCAGCCAGGAGGGCCATCAGGCACAGCATCGCCAGCCGGGCAAGGGAGGGGATTGTCCCACTCTGCTCTGCACTGGGGGGCCTCACCGCGAGTGCTGGGGGCACTATTGGGTGCCACAGTATATGAATGACATGAAACTCTTAAACAGCATCCAAAGGAGGGTAACAAGGATGGTGAATCTCCTTGAGCAGAAGCCATATGAGGAGCAGCTGAGGTCAGTTGGTCTGTTCAGCCTGAAGGAGACTGAGGGGAGACCTCGTTGCAGTATGCAATTTCCTCACGAGGGAAAGCAGAAGGGCAGACGCCGCTCTCTTCTCTGTGGTGATCATTGACAGGATCTGAAGGAGCTGGACTTTACGATCCTTTTGGGTCTGTTCCAACTCAGCATATTCTGTCATTCTGCATCCCAGCTCATGGTAGAAGGTTTAGAACAAGATGATCTTCAATGTCCATTCTAACCCAAGGCATTCTATGGTTCTTTTAAGGACAGCTTGAAAAAACTGAAATTACTTCCTTGTCCTAGCCACATCATCTTCTTCGCTGCCGTGAGACCAGGTTCTATCACTGCTGACAAATAATAATTGGTTCATTGTGTTCAGTGCTAGTTCTGCAATTTGGAAGAAATTGGCAGAAGTGCCATCATGGAAAAATGAGTCTAGCTGATGCCAATTAGCTTGTCTACTGTGTTATGAACCAGGACTAGGAGAGGGCTTGATAACACAAAATAATAGCAAAAAAACTTATGATAAACCTTTTTTTTCATGATGAAAGATAACATGTTGTTAAATCAAAGAAGTAGTATACTGTGTGTTAAAACCTTTTTGCTGAACTAAAGCAGTTTGTGAAGTTCAGCACTGCCAGTTGGGTCAGGTATTTGGTTAGTTCTAATTCAGTTAGATTGAGTATTGTTACAGATGACATTAATGCTATATTAACAGATCTAAAGAAAGTCAAGCCTATTATTTCCACTTCCTATCTTCACAGAACTTCCTCATCCAAGTTTAGTATTATTTTTTGTCTGAGATACAGATTAACAGCTTTGATGTTTTTTGTTTGTATTCGGAGTGCAGCAAGGAAGCCAGACAAATTGGGAACACATACATAAATATTTTTTTCACTTTGGTTTTGGAAAAGATCAAGAAGTATTGAAATTTTCTGCAAGATAAAGCATTGTCTTCTGGATTTGGTGAGCTGTTGGTCTGTCCCAAACTGACAATTAACCAATTCTTCACTGAAAAAGTATGCAAGATTTAATCTGGAGTGTGTGTTGAGGGTTCTGTATCATTTACCCTGGTTCTGCCAGTTGAACCTTATCTTTCTCATTGACTCTTCCTGGCGACTTGGATAAAAGAGTTCCTCAGCAGGAGTCAAGAATCTGTCACTACCTAAGTTTAATTTCATCTTTGAATTTTTTGGGAGCAGTTTATTGTAAGAGAGGTCTAGAAACAAATGCCTATGTATGAATAAGGAATTCTGTTTTATTTAGCTAAATATTTGTTTTATGGGAGTGTACATCATCTAGGACACATTATATTTCATAAACTGAAAATTTATATAACAAACTTTGAAGCACTCAAAAGATAATTGAAATGTTGGGTTTTGGGTTTTTTTTCTGAAGGGAAAAATGGGCTACATGGTTTGTCAATAAATACTGAGGGGTGTATGATATATGGATTACTGATTTTTGGTTCAGTTGGAGATTTGAGCAATTGATTATTTAGTGTTTTGTTTTAAAGATAATGTGTCTTTGTAATAGGTAATTTAGGCCATCTGATTTGTGTTAATGCTTTCCTCCCACTCTCCAAAAAAGTAATATTTATAAGCAGTATAAATCACTGTGCAATGATTTCTTAAGTGATCTGGTTTTGATGTAAGTTGGTATCTCTGTATATAGGGACTCTTCTTAAGCAAAAACAAAGGAAGGGCACAATGAGTTTATGCCCTGGAATTGATGGTTTACAAAGAGAATTTTTTGGAGCACTGTACTCATTACTATATAAATATTATGGGAAGATCATCCTCAAGAAGTTTAAAGCCCTTTAATGTAAAAACAGAGATTTTCTAAAAAGCAGAACCAAGTTTTTCAAAACAAACAAAGTGCACCTCAGTAGCACTACTTATCCGGTAACAGAGAATTGTATTTTCAACCAGGATGTGAATTTATGTCTTCAGAGTTCATAAATGTTCATACAAAGGATTTTATTTCATCTGCAGAGAAAAGCAACCTACTTTAGACCTTTCTCTACTTACCTCCCTTTGTTTGCTGCCTAACCGTAGTGTCCTTTCTTTGAGTGAAATGATGCTTGTATTATTTGGAGATAATGCTAGATAAATTTATACTGTACTGAAAGCAATACCACAACAGATTCATCACTTAGCAGAGACTGGTGGCTGCATTTCTGAAGAGTTCCCTGGGGAGAAATTTTTCCCCATGTTTTTCAAATTACCATCTTTACCTTTTTGAATCATGAGTCTTCAGAAATGGTTTAAATCAATGAAAGAAAAAGGACAGATGTTTAATGGTATTTAGATGAGTTTGAAAAATCTCTTCAGGCATTGCAAAATGGTTCCATAGCTCCCTGTTTTTGAAAGCTGACTTTTGGTTCCATCCCATTAGTACCCACTGCTTGCAGATAATATGGATTTCTCAGATAATGGTTATTTTGCAAAAGTTTTGTTTCAAAAAGGATTGTTTTAATTTGCTGTTTATGAAAGTCATTTCAGTTAAGAAGGCTGTCAAAGTACATTATTCCACCTTGCTTGGTTCTTGCCCGTACAATAAAGGTTTCATCAACACTTCTCTTCTAAAACCCCCATATTCACAAAACTCTGACTTTTGCCTGGAAAATCCACTTCAGGTTCAGCCTGTATGATTTTCTTCCCGTTAAGATTTTGTTTATTCTCAGTGGGGTTATTTTTCACTGTTTATTGACTCCATTTTTGGAATGCTTTTAGCTTCTTTAACACATGAAAGATCTCTTTGGCTTTTGAAGTGACATTCTGATTTCTTCTGTTTCTTACACTTAACACGTTTTGGTTTGTATAGTGGTTACAAATTAATCTTTAGGTGTTCCAACAGAAAATTAATTTATGTGGTTAATTTGCCTTTAAAAATGCAGTGAGTGTTGTGCAGTATTTCATTTTTAATAATCACTTACTTTTATATAGAAAAATGCAGTTCAGATATTCTGTGTGAATATTCAGTTATATTTTGTAGTCATAAATTCAGTTAACAGTCCTGAAAGATAAAAATGCATCTTGCAAATTTTAGGTGGTCTTATTTCTGATTCCAAGCACATAATTGTGATAAGATTTGCATCTTTTGCTATGTAGAATATGTAATTAAATGTGTATATGATTGCTGGGATCTTTTAGCTTCTGGCTGTCCTATTTAGCCATTTTACCCAGATGAATTCTTGGTTACTATGCCCCCTGAAGGACAGGCTGGGCTTAGGAGCTCTGCAGCATAGGTTGACCCTGGCAGGGACAATCTGATCAAGCTGTCATCTCCTAAAATCTTACTTTCCCAGAGAAGTCATCCGTCATAGTGACTCTGTAAATGATAAGCTTCTACAAAAATGTTTTTTAGCTTATTCTGCTAGGCTTATAAACATTTCCGTAGAAGAAGCAAACTTATTTGGAGTCTCTCTTAGCTCTAAACTAGAAGCTTTTGCTGTAACTCTGAAGGAGCCCAAGAAGGATGGGTCCTACTGTTAACCTCTCAGGGGCTGAGATCCTCAGGAGTTTTTTCAGATTAGTGCTGTCTTTCCCTTAGTGCTCAGTTTGCACACAGCTCTTGGAATTCCCAGGTCTCAGCAGTGAAAACAGTATTGCTCTTCATTGCTTCATGGCTAATCTTCATTACTTCAGTGGAAGATTATTACATAGGCACTGAATAACAAGTCTTTATTTCCTGGGTGGACTTTTTAATACATGCTTGGTGATGCCCTGAAGGTTGCTTGTCAAGTGCTACAGGTAGGACCCATTTTCTATTAAATATTCCAGAAAGGTGTCACTTCTCATGTTTTCTGTGCTTCATTTAGTTTTGTATTTTCCATACTTTAAAATGAAATTTTTAATTTTTTTTTTTCCAGAAATAGCTCAGCTAGCTAATTGTGACAGTGGGACGGCAGAAACTCTGGAAGCGGATGAATCAATAAGTGTAAGTTTTCCTGTTATGTTGCTGCTTTTGCTGAAAGTGAGCAAGGAAAATCTGGCGTGTTCCCCCGACCCTGCCTGTTCTGTTTTCTCGTGGTATGTGTAAACAGATTGAATGAATGTTGTTTAATACTCACAGTAGCTCTGTGAAGCTCTGCAGGCAGAAGGCTTTCAAAAGATATGACCAAGCTTTCTACCTATTTTCCTAGACATTTCAGTGTCTTAATCTTCCACAAAGTTAGTGTTTACCATATGGCAATAGCTTTACCACAAAATCCACCACTACTGTCTTTTTTTCTATTCAATGTATTTATTTTTCTTTTAGAAGTATTGGTAAACTGTTTAATAAAGTATTTGAAAGAGATTTTAAAACAGCCCATTCACAGAGGCAGCTAATGATCAAATTGAGAGATTCTGAACAGATCCAGTGAAGAGACAAGGAAGAAATTAGTAAGTTAGCCTGGATTCAGAAAGTTAGTTTACAATTTGAAAGGTTGTGCATCATTGTTCTGAAACTGTGTTTGAAAATACGTGCCTACGGCAATGGGTATCTTTCGTGCAATTACAGTAATATTTTGTGAGATGTTTACTCAGGATGGAAAGAGGAAAGGAAGTTGGACACTTTGATTTGGCTGAATATTGTGGGCTAAAATACTCCTATTTTAAATCCTTATTTTTAAAAGTTGGTTCTTATATCTTGGATTTCAGTCAACAGAGTAGATGAAGTTCTAAAAATTTAGTCTTGATTTTCAGTGCAAGTGGATAGCGAAAACAAGAGAAGTTTTAGGGGATGTCTAGTGGTACTTTACAAGTATTTACAAATGTTAGCAGGCATGGATGATCTGTTAGACTAGTTCTGATACATAACAGAAAAGTCTCTGGTACATGTTGTGTTATACTGAGATATTTTCTACATTTGGCAGAGAACCACTTATGAAGGAATCTGTAATTGACAAAAAATGAGTTTCTTAATCTGCTGCTTTCATTCTCTGCATTTAAAGTACTGTATTAGACCTGAGCAGCATTTCGTGGAAGGATACTGACAAATTGGAGAACAGACAGAAAAACTAGAAGGCTTAAGGGAAGTGCCAAAGTACTTAACTGAATCTAAGCTGCAAAGTGGCTTAGTATTAGCTAAGCAGTTGAAACTGTAAAGTTATTTGTGTTGTGCAAATGCTGAAGAAATAAATAAATGATAATGTAGTGTAATAAAGGAATGTAAATAGGGAAGTCGATGAAATCAGTAAAGAAAAATATAGAAGGAATATTTGGAAACATCTCAAAATGTAGTTGTGGAATTAACACACATGGGAAGTGACAGGAAGCATAACTTTCAAGTACAGGACTGTTAACAATCATCATAAATAGCAATTAGGAAGAATCCTGTACTGGCAGATAAGTGGACTGAACAATTTAGTAAGTCCTCTCTGTCAGCTCCTGTGCAGTTCATTATATTAACATTTTCTCTAGTCTTGCACTGAATTTCCTTTAGCAAGCATTTAATTGAAAACATTTCAACCAGGTTTACTTTCAAATTTTTACTATTACCAAACTGCCTGGATAGGGATCGTGGAATTTCTTGGAGATTCAGGAGTCATTTGATAAAGATCTTGTGGGTTTGGAAGTCTGCATTTGGAGTCCTGTGCCTTCATCTTTTCTCCGTGAACCCCAATTCTAATGCGCACATCTTCAAAACCAATTAGAAATTCAAACTAGAAAAAAGGTTTTGCCATACTTGGGGCAACTTGGTTTTGAAAAAGTTCTGACAGAGAAGTAGATAAAAGTGATCTCTCTAGAGGTAGAATTAATGCATTTTTATTTTCCATTTTTTTCTCTTTCAATTTGTCTCTTTTCACTGTCCCCCCTCTTATATCACACTCTATACTAACATTAGTTTGGAGTGTGCCAAAGTTTATTTGAGTGAACAAGGGCTCACCAACAGTTTGCTACTACCAGGCCGTAATACAAAAGTCATATTAACTAAAATGGGAAGGCAGTGGCCAACGAGTGCCATGTGGAATTCATGGAAGTCCATGACTCCAGATAAGAACTGCCAGTGACTACTTTACCAGAAGCCTTTGTGTCTGTAACCTGTGCATGGAGAGAAGGGGACAGTTTGCTGCAATGCAACAGATACCTGTTTGATGAAAAAGCAGCTTTGTTTCAGGAGCCCCTTGGTCTCTCTCTGTGTTGGCTGTGTGGCTGGCTGTCCAGAACTTTTACCTGATTCATTAGTGTGACAGCCTGGTGATAGCTGGGTTTCTGTTTGGTTTTTTTTCCCCTGATTCTGAAAAAAAGTATTGTATTAACTTTGTTCATTCTCATTTCTTACTTTGAAGAGCTCTAATACCTCACTGAAGCTGCAGAGGAAACCTCGGGAAAGTGATTTTGAGACAATTAAACTAATTAGTAATGGAGCTTATGGGTGAGTAATCCTTGACTGTGACAGCTCTTTTGCATTTTATTTTTGCCTAATTTCCCATTATTTCTTATTTCAGGCTTCTTAATCTGAGGGAGTGAGTTTGCACCTTGCTTTCTTCATTTTGCATTATTGATTTGTTACTAGTATTTAAAGTTCACAGGGTTTTGGAGAGTTTGCTAGGCAATAATAAATTACTCTGTGCTGCAGTAAATTAAAATACTGAATATTACATGAGAAAGGTTTTTCAGAAGCAGATAGCATGCCAAAGATGAAATCTGAAGAAATTAAAGGGCAGATTTAAGCCCACCTTTATAACACTGCAAAAAGTCTGTGTTTATGCAGATGTGAGAGAGAATTATGTGTCATTTATAGGGAGACAGATTGATAAAAATGACTGCTTACTTGACCTTGTTTCTGTTGTTGCAGTGGAAACAAATTTCCTGAAGTAGAGCATCAGTGTTTTGTTACTGCATGGATGTTATTCTAATTCTGAGATTGTAACCAATTAACTTTTAAGGAATTGCTATTTCTTGATTTGTTCCTGGGTACTTGGAGAGTGTACAACTTACTGCCTAGTGATACGTAAGTTGTCTGAAGATATCCTAGAAGACCAAGAGAAAATTTTGGTAACCTGGGTCTCTAAAGGAACATAAAATATTTTCTGGAAGTACTGTGCAATGATGGTGTCTGTCTTCAGTCCCCTCCTCTGATTCTGTACTATCTGTTAGACCCTTTTTTGGTTCCTCCTGTTCACTGAAATGTATCAACACAGGAACCGTTGGTCTGTGTAACTTGCAGGAACATGAGGGATGTAAAATGGCCCAAAAAAGGGAGTTTTCCATCTTGAGGTGGGGAGCCCACTGCCAAATGAGCCAATGTCAGAGCCTGGCAGAGGAGAGTGGTGCTGCTCTCCAGCCCAAACCCCATTAGGCTGACTCTGCTTGAGGTGGGAAGTGACAGTGAGCTGATAGGACTGAGCACTCTGTGAGGGGATCTTGGACATAGGAGAAAAAGCACCTGTGGTCTACCTGCTGGAGTTCTGTATGCCAGCTGCATGGCTTGAGGCTGATGGGCTCTCTCTGATGAAATTTAATTAAAGGTAGCTGTGAGTTCTGGAACAGGAGGCATTTAGTACTGCCTAGGAGTGTTGGCCACGGTAGCTTGTGTGGAGGCTACTTGTGTTCCAGACATTTTTTCATAACTCAGCAAAATCCAAAGCGAAATAGTATAATTTGCAATAAAGTTACATAAATATTCAAATAAAATTGCTCACTAGTCAACTTCTGCTCAATTAATTTTCTCAGAATTTCTTCATAGACAAACTTGCTGCTTACCATGTGTCACCTTCTCCCAGTTACCCCAGTACCTCAACAGCCTGCCTCTCAGCAGTTAGCAGTAGATGCTGCTCCCCTCTGTGGCTGCACCCCCTTCTCCTTCCCCTGTCATATGTTAAGTCCCCTCCATTCCTCCTTTCACCTCTTTTTCTTACTGGAGGAGGATAAAAGGAACTGCGTGGGGTAGGCCCCTGTTGGAGAAAGGTGTGTCAAGAGTCACCAAACCTTTTCCACTTCCAAGCAGTTTTTGGATGCTTAGGGGTGGGGTGAGGAAGGAGCAGCAGCACGGCATACTGCAGTCAGCAGAGTGAGGCCTGTCACCTGAAGTCAGAGGTTCAGTAGACCTACCTGTGCCTCTTGCTCCATAGGTGTTAGAGCCAGAAGGAGCCCCAGAGAGCCATTAAGAAATACAGACTGGAGACAACTGTCCACCTGTAACCAGAGACAAATAGGGATCTGCAAAACTGGACAAGAACAGATGAAAAGCCATGCCCTTCTATGGCACACACTATTTTTTTTGTCCTCATGTTTGTGGCAGGGAGAATCAAGACTTATTAAATATTTTTTCAATGCCAATAATACACAAAATTGGCAATGTAATGCTATAAAAATTGGATGAGACCCTGATAAATATGTGAAGAAAAGAAGAGGTGCTAGAGAGTAACCAGCTTGGAGTATATCCAGGTTCTTTGTGAATCATTATTTTCTTTAGCAAGTGTAAAAACAGGGGTGGGCTGGCAGGTTATATAATGTATTAGTGGAAATTAAAAAGCTCATCACTTTAGTAGAGTGATGTTACTACCATCCTTAAGGAAGTAATAACAAAGTAGATCTTGTTGGTTTGGATTATTCTTTTAAATGGTTACTTCATAGAAGAAAAATAAAAAATGTGAAAGCAAACAGCCTATAATGGGTTGACTCTAACTGGATTCCCAGCACCCACCAAAGCTACTCTATCACTCCGCTCCACAGCTGGTTGGGGGAGAGAAAATACAATGAAGGCTTCATGGGTTGAGATAAGGACTAGGAGAGATGAGTCATTGAATACGATCACAGGCAACACAGACTTGAATAGAGGATATTAATTGAATGTGTTGCTGACAAAATCAGAGCAGGATAATGAGAAGTAAAATGAGACCTTAAAAAAAACCCTTCCCCCCACGACTCCATTCTTTCCAGCTCTGCCTCCTCCCCCCAGGGGTCCAGGGAGACAGGGAATGGGGGTTGTGGTCAGTTCATCACATGTTGTTCCTGCTGCTGCTCAGGGAGAGGAGTCCTTCCTCTGCCTCAGCGTGGGGTCCTTCCCACGGGAGACGGTTCTCCATGAACTCCTCCAATGTGAGTCCATCCCATGAGCAACAGCCCTATCTGGAGTGCTGGAACGTGGGTGGAACACTCTTCCACAGGGTGCAGTTCTTCAGGCATAGCCTGTCCTGGTGTGGGCCCCTGCCAGGGTCACAAGTCCTGCTGGGAAACCTTCTCCAGTGTGGGCTCCTGTAGTCCTCCCACTACCAAAACCTTGCTATACAAACTCAATACATGGAGAGTGAAAGGAACATAGTGAAATGTGAGACAATAAACTTCTGAAAGTATTTACTCACTTTTAAAAGTGATTTTAGCACCTATTCAATACTGTAAATTGAGGAGGCTTGTGCTCCTAAATTCTCTAGGATATTACTTTTTCAAAACTATCTGTGTGCTTGAAAATCTCTGCTATGTCAGATAAGTGGGACGGACTGAAAAATCAACAGACCATTTTTCTAGTCTTTATTAAAGTGGGTTTTTCTTTTTTCTGTTGGCACCAATACAGTTGATGGTTAATTTACTCAAAAGTTATGGTCAAGTTTAAAGGGGAACACATCAAGATAACCTAAATGCTGTGTAACCCATCTATGAAATGGAATGTAATGAACCAGTAATACCTATCTCTTGTGAAAAGCAAGAAACTATCCTGAAGGTATTTATTGCAATTTATTTACAAGTATAAGTAGTTGAAACAAAAGTTACTGTTGTTATGCTACAACGATTGTATTTTCCCTCCTATGGTTTTCCAGGCCATTAATTTTTTGAAATAATCTAAGTTTATGTGAATTCTGCCTGTGCTTTGTTGATTCATTCTCTAAAATATGTCAGTAAGCATATTTTATGCTCTGACTTACTAAAGCTGCAGTATGCTGTTGTAATAGTTTACTTATTCTGAGGCTATAATGGAGAGTTTAAATCTGCACTAATTAAAGAAAACCCTGTAACATTCTTCTCCTTTGCTGTAGTGTTTTTGCCTTTATCAGTGAAATTGAAAGCTTTGATTACTTGACGGGGTAGTTGTTGGTCTTGGCATGCTATAGCAGAGATTTGTCGGATATGTTAAATTTGATGAGTTTAAATATAAACTATTGGCTTTGTGAAGGTTTTTGAGTAAATATTGTAGCAGTTCTCTGCTTTTAATTGATTGGGTAAACTCATTTGTAGTGCAATTAAATGACTGTGTAGTACATGAGGTGTAGTAGATGAGTAGATGAGGTTTTTGGGAATGGCTAGGAATATACAAGAAGTTAAACAAGCTATGAATCAGTAAACATGTAGGATTCTGGCCAAGTCATTAATGGTTTCACAAGCTGTATATCTGACTTTTTTCAGCCAAACAAGACTTCTTGTATTTCCCAAATTTTAAATTTTTACTGCAATCACAACATCTTTTCCATATTCCAGCTTGTGAGAGGTAGCAGGTAGTAGTATTCCATCTCTTCAAGTAAGCATCACCTGGTTTCCTGAAAGAGTACAACAAAATAAAAATTACATTTGATTTCAGAGAAGCAAGTGATGTTAGTTCAATATCTCTTCAATGTATAACTGTAGCAGTTGAAAGCAAATACGTGATACGACTTACGCTCCTGCCTGGAATGCTTTTACTTTTGCAGGGATGGTAATGTCAGTATGTACATGACATACTGGCTAATGGTGTTGCTTGATAAATTTAAAAACTTGGAAGCAGGGTGTCTTGAGCAGCTGCTGCATTTAACTTGTGAGTACTCGTTCTGTCCCATCTCCACTCTGTTGACAGTACTTGCTCATGTATAGTTGTATTTGGAACAGGATTGAGAAAGTTACCAGCTGTAGAATGAAACTCCATCAGTCAGGTTAATTTATCATCAGCCTAGCAGCCACCAATTCAGAAGTGGAAGGGGACAGGCAGAAGTGTGACTTTGTAGGTTCACTAAAGTAGCACAAGACAGTTTACCCATCAGAATTTTGGACTGCAGTTTCATCACTTTGAATCTTGTGTTTATTAGCTGCCATAAAGATAGAAGGCCTTGGTGCTGTTAGGTATGGAGAGGTGGTTTTATTATTCAAAATTGATGACAGACTAGAAAAAGTAGGACTAGTACCAGTTGTGAGAGAAGGATCAAAGCCATTATGTTCTCTTTGTCATGTGGCCAGCTTCTCATTTCCTTCTAGGCAGACTAAGGTAGGTCTGAAATATTTCAGGGAGAAGGCTGGGTGCATTGTCCAAGAGCTGCAGTGCATTAACCAAATAACTCTGATCTGGTCACAGGCATTGCCTCGTTAGGAGGTGGTGCAGTGCTGCTTTTAAATTCTGATCTTAAATAACTATCTATAAACTTCACCAAGTACTATAAAACACAGCCTCAAAGTAGCTACTCCTCACTGGAGGCAACGTCAGATGTAATTCCAGGGCAGAACAGAATTTTGCAGTCTCTTCTCAGGAAATAGCTTGTAAAAATGAAACAAAGTTCCTGGTCAGCAGGTATAATTTTTAAGCAGTGAGTATGGTACCTGTGTCTCCACAAGGAGTTCAAGGTCCTTTGACAGATGAGAAAATTGGGTCAGCTATATTAGCCTTAAGCACTGAATGTAGACTAGATTGTAAAATGGCTCTAAAAGTTGGGAGTTACTGGAGAGCTAGGCCTGAAACCTGTCTATCTGGATTTTTTTTTGGTAATTAGAGATTTTTCAGTTCAAAGAAAAAACAGGAGTCACGACTGTGAGATTGAAGTGATGGCATGATATTTAAATTGGACTAATTCAGGAACCCAGTTAAATATTTTAGCATGGTTTTGTCATCTTACCACTTTTGCAGTGTTTTATAATTGTGCCTAAGTAGAGGTGTTATAGAGATACCTTTTCAGGCTGAGATTTGTTTTGAAAGTGAAATAAGGTAATGTTTGGACACTGCCAAATGAATGTTCTTTATTCTTTATGAATGTGCTTACTTCTCTTGAAAGGTAAGCTTTTTTGCTGTATTGAGCCACAGTATCAGTAAAATACAGAACACTTGCATACCTGTTGAAATTCTCAGTAAAATTGGAGGATGCTTTGGAAACTCTTGTTGCTGTGTTATGAAAACACAAAACTGAGGAGAGATAGGAAATCAGATTCTTCCTTTGAAACAGTAAGAGGATGCAAGAGTACCACTCTGGTTGTGGCTTTGCAGGGTGACAGGGCATTGCAACTCTCATTCAGTGGATTGGCAGGACAGTCTGGGTTCTCTTCCTACACTGTTTTTGTGTCACAGAATCCTTAAATTTGAAATTGTCTTTATAATATACTGAAGATCATGGGCAGCATTTGATGATTGAGATGCTGCTGGCTGGGGTGTAGTTTTCTTCATAAAGCGTAAATGTTGTTTGCTGGGGTTACTGTGACCAGAGGATGTGAGGGATGTTAGACATCTTTATACATTGAAGATCATTTGAAAGCACATGTATAGCATAAACAGTGTATGCCTGTGTAAAAGGAAGAGAGACTATTGTGTTGCAGTTGTCTTGTGAGTCTGATACATTTGAACTAAACAGCTTTTTTCCTGAGAAATAACAGAATCCTTGTGGAAAGTTACCTGCTTGTGACTATGAGACTGAAGATGCAGTTTAGACAGCTGAGAAAATATAGCAGCATGTCCCAGATATTTACTGGACTAGATAGTCCTTGGAACTTACTGTTTAATCATTTTCAAATATGTTAGTAATGATCTTACAGATGTGTGTGACCTGAAAGGAGGATTTATTAATATGCTCTGGTTTCTGTTTGCCTTTTAAGAGTCCATCTTGGCACTCTGTCCAGTTTAAAACTCAAGAGAAATATTTGTATGCCAAATTCTTAGTCAATACTTGGTTCATTCATGTAACTAGTTTTTTTTGAAGGATGGAGGCTTCAGGCTTCAATTTTCTACATGCTAGGAATGCAGAGGGAGACTTAAACGGGTAAAAGAAAAGATATTTCAGGAAATCATGAAACTGATAGGAGAAAGCGACAAATGAGAGAAGAAAACCGAAATGCAAGGAAAAGAAAAACAAGGGAAAGGGTTATATGAGTAAGAGAGAGAAGTGAATATGAGGGGAGCAGTAGGAAGAGGTGCAGGACAAAAGGCATGAAGTCTGCAGGGAGGAGTACTGGAGCTGAATAACTCAGTCTGTATTCCAGCTTGGGAGGGGCAGAAGGGAGTGAGACTTAGTAGGAGGCACAAAGGGTGGAGTTTGTCATGGGTTTTGCCCAAGGTAGTTTTTACCTACTTTCATAATTGTGTAATGTCTTTTACCATGCTCAGACAAGAAGGAGGGATTAATCAAAGCTTTTGGAATCAGTAAGAAACTGTACTGTCTAGAAAGATTTCCTCCACAAAGGAAAGGAGAAGTACTAATTTTTTTCAGTGCCTATAACTTTGGTAGCTGTGTGAAGATCTTTATAGAAATAGTAAGGCAGGTGTTACTTTTTGTGTTTATATAAATAATTGTATGCTAATAGTGGGACCTCATGGGGCAATTAATTGAATTTTAGAAACTTCATAATTTAATCCCATTCCCCCNAGAAGGTATAAGCATTAAATGGTACAAAGCAAGGCAAAAATTCTCTGGATTTGCCTCAAGGGATTTTGAGAAATGCAGCAGTAAAGTCCTTGTCGGTATTTCACAGCAGGGTAGTTCCTTCTCCTTAGCCCTGAAGGAAAGAGGACTTGCCCAAGTGAGTTTTCTTTTCCTTTGCTTCCCTCACTGCCTTGACTGTACCTAACCAAATTTACAGGAAACCTTGTTCCCAGCACCCCAGTAGAAATTCTGCATGTCAAGATACGCCATAGTCCCACATTACCACATCGTTAACACAGTGATCTTTATTTTGGGTTACCTACTCTGATATGGATCAATGCTGATGTCAGGGACTGAACAGGAGCAGGAGATTCTGCACCTGGTTGTGAGGGAGCCACCCCTTTGAGCAACTTCTAAGCAACCTTCATACAAGACCTGTGATATGTTTTAAGATCCCCTGGACTGAGTCATAATTTCCTTCAAGCACACCTACAGAATAAGCATGTAACAATGATTTATAACACTGTGCCATAGCTGGATTTTGTATGTAATCCTTTGTTGATGGGGATGCCTGGAATCTGCCTGGGCCGAAAGCATTTGCTGTTACATCTGTTGTTTGATTGGGAGGGAGGGAGAGGGAAGGGCAGGAGAGTTGTTTTAGTTTGAGTATGAATTTATGTTGACTGAGATTCATTCTGGTTTTTAAAAAAAAATTATATTTGTAACCATTCTTTAATGTGAAATACTACATTAAATTGAAAATAAGTATTTTGTATAATATATAAACATTTAGAAAAATGCATTTTTAGTAGTTAATCAGACTTTTTTCTTTTTCTCTCCCATCCCATTTGAACTTTTCAGTGCGGTTTATTTTGTGAGACACAAAGAAACCAGACAAAGATTTGCCATGAAGAAAATTAATAAGCAGAATCTCATCCTCCGAAACCAGATCCAACAGGCCTTTGTCGAGCGTGATATCCTGACATTTGCAGAAAATCCATTTGTTGTCAGCATGTATTGCTCCTTTGAAACAAGACGTCATTTATGCATGGTCATGGAATATGTAGAAGGTAAAATTGCTCTTCTGTTTTAAAAAGGAAGAAGGGAATTTCCTTACACCACAAAAGAAAAATAACCCTTATGGTACTTGGGTTAGAAGGGGCCCCGTGTGTGTCCGCCATACTCTGGCAAATCAGATTTAGGAACCAGATCCAACAGCAAGGTGGTTCTTACTTTTCACCAGTCATTATCTCCCAGTAAACAGCTTGTAAAGCACTTGTGTTTCAGCTGTAATGGGAAATAACTGCTCTTAGATTAAGTTCCTTATAGATTGTAATCAAAAGTGTGCTAGCATTCAAAGTTCATGTGGAAATGTTTGCTTTTTTCTGGAGCTGCAATTTTCATTAGCAAGTGTTGGGGGATTTGTAGTAGTTATTTTTACAAAGAAAGAGGAAAGAGGAGACATTTGAAAAGGTGCTGATGCTGAAGGAGAACAGTGGACAGAAGCAGTACTGAAGAGATACCTGGGTATGGTTCTGTGGGCTTCCACCACCCGCTTGCCCCCCAGTTTATTTATTTGTTTGTTTGTTTTCTCCTTAGGTGGCAGTACATACTTTATTGGTTTTCAGCTGAATCCTGGTAGTGCTCTCTCCCAGCTTTACACTACTTCCTCTACAGTAGTGGAGGGGGTTACATGTTCAGTTGAATCATCTGACTAGAGAATAAAAATTTATGACTGCAGTTTGTGTCTGTTTCTGCATCATATATGGATTATACTTATACACCTCAGAATTTATAGAGTCATCTGTAACCTTTGTCCTCTTTCCACAGGTGGAGACTGTGCTACTTTGATGAAAAATATGGGTCCCTTACCTGTAGACATGGCAAGGATGTACTTTGCAGAGACTGTTTTGGCCCTGGAATACCTTCATAATTATGGAATTGTACACAGGGATTTGAAACCTGACAAGTATGTATATAGAATGTAATCGAAAGAGGAGTTTGAAATTTTTAGATAAAATATGGAAGGTTTAAACTTGCCTTGAATTTTTTTTATTGTAAATGTTACATAGATGCAAAATTCCTTCGCAATATTTGAATTTTCACTACTTGCAGTTACAGAAAATGCTTTTTTTTTCCAAACGAGCTGTTAAGAATTTTCTGTGTTTAAGATGAAAGAGGCTATCAGAGTAGCTAAAAAGGAAAAAGTATTTACTCTTCTGGTTAGAATGGAGGGAAACACATTTCAGTCATTAAGGAAAAGATTTTTAAAGTATACTTAAACCACTGTTTAATACAGAATATCATCAACTTGCATATATTTGCATGTTTGAAGACAAGATTGACCCGATGCAGAAATATCTCCTATTGCACGGTTTTTGGGGGTTATTTTGTTTTGTGAGGGGGTTAGGGGTTTTAATTTCAATATTTAAAAATACAGTGTTGCTCCTATGCAAGTAAATTAACATTACAGCAAGTAGCTGAAATACAGAGTATGGCTGTTGCAACTCCAGTCATCTTCTTCCTGTTTCGCAATAAGAAAAAAGAAAAAGAATTGAAGTAATGGATGTTAATTGACAATACCTTCATAGCATGATACCTTAGGACAGTATAGTATTAGTTACTAACTTAATACCCTGAGATTTTTCCAAATGCATAAGTGACCCAGCTTGTTACAGACCAAAAATGCTCACCTCACTTCAAAAATTACATGCGTTCTATTTTAGGTCTTTCAGATGATAACTGTTTCTTCAAAGCTTCAAGCACTCAGCTCTCAAGACTTGTATAGATCTATGAGATGTTGTGCTGTTGCACATTAAAAGTTTACTTCTGATAATAATAGTAACAAATGTAAGACTTATATTTTTAACCTGTTTATTCTGTATCAGTTAAATTACTTTTTAAGCTGTATTTATAGTTTTGCAGTGCTAATGAAACATTATCCTCTAAATATTATAGTTGTAATAGTAATAACAATGATAAGCACGTAATGTTGAATTATATCACAGTGACTTAAAATCTTTCTATTTTTCAGTCTGTTGGTAACATCCATGGGCCATATAAAGCTTACAGACTTTGGCCTGTCAAAAGTGGGGCTAATGAGTTTGACTACCAATCTGTACGAGGGTCACATTGAGAAGGATGCCAGAGAATTCCTCGACAAACAAGTAAGAAACAGCCTTTTTCATTTCTACATTGAGTGTTCACGTGTTTTGCCAGGAGAACATACTATAATACTGAATAAACCGTAGTTATTTCTGCATTGGTGTTCCAATGGAGTATGTCAGGTACTTTTACTGATGCCCTGAAGATTATTCTAGGCTTTTTCCTTTCTACGTTAGGATCTGTTAGTAAGATGAACAACCTAATTGTGTGCAAGTGAATCTGTGAGAGCGACAAATGGAAAACTGTTCTATGAAGAATTCAGAAATCTCAGCAGAGTACTTCTGGAGCTCATTATGTGTTGCACAACCAAGGGTGCTGAAATCTGTGCTATGGCCCATTTCCCTTTAAGCATGCCTCATTACTGTTGCTCACAATCTGTTCACTGTAAAAGTTACTTAAGATAAAACCATCACAACTTTCATATAAAGATAACGATATGTTTTAAGATAAATAAAACACTTGCCACGATGGACTCCTGTGTACAAAGCACAAACTGTCCTTTGCATGATGATACACAAATGTTGCTTGTGATGCCTCTTGATGTAGGTAGGTTGTTCTAAAAACGTTAGTTGTTATGCAAACTCAGCAAATTAAACCCAACTGAGTTCCATTTTTTTCCATGTTTTCATATTAATTTACATTTCAGGTATTATAAATAATGTGACATAGCTCTGTTAAGACTTGTTTTGCCATCAAGCTTGTTTTCTTCCTTTCAGGTCTGTGGTACACCTGAATACATAGCTCCTGAAGTGATACTGAGACAGGGTTATGGAAAACCAGTGGACTGGTGGGCTATGGGAATTATTCTGTATGAATTTCTTGTTGGATGTGTGCCATTCTTTGGAGATACACCAGAAGAGCTCTTTGGACAAGTAATCAGTGGTGAGGATCATCACTTGAAAAAAAAATTTCTCTTTCTGCTAATAGTAAATATATTACAACTTTACTGATAGACTACACAATTTGCTATCAAAGCAGTAACAATAAATTTAGATTAAAAGCTGAACTTACTGTATATTGTTGCTAAGTACAGAAATTCACTGATACAGAGTAAGGAGTTAAGCTGCACTGTTTGGAAGAGAGAAGCCTGTTGCTAAAAAAGTAGTGCCACTATGCAATAGTGTTTTCTGTCTTTGGTAAAGAAATTATACCAGAAAAGAAACAGTTAAAATAAATTTGCATAGATGGGAAAATGCCTCATGGCACAATAGAGAAATTACAAAGATGTAATAAAACTCTAAAACAAATGTCTCCCAAATAATAAATAATGAGAAAAAGAAGGAAACCACAGATTGTTAATGATTTCACTGGTGATTGTTGGAGTGTAATGTTATTTCTGTAGCAGCTGTTGTTCTTCCATTTAAAATTCAATAACCTTTTAGATCTTAACCTGCAAACTGACCCTAGGTATTGTTATGTGTCTTGTGACAAAACTGAATGATAATTAAACAGCATTGTTTACTATCCTACCTGCTATTTCCATAAATTTCCCAGGTGCATAGATGTAGAGGGTCTCTATTTATGACACAAGGTTAACAGAATGGCACTTCTGTTACTAAGTATTTCCAGGTCTGTTTTATGGTCTGCTTAAAAAGTCCAGTAGCTAAGAATGCACCTCTGGTTCCTCATTCTCTGAGAATGCAACAAATCCCCTTTTGTGCTTAAGGAGACACTCTGTCATCATCTTGCTTTCCTCTGTCTCTGAAGCTGAAAGCCAGACTTGTTTGTAAACTGTATTAAAATGCATGTAACATTCTGTGTGTTCATGGATTTATAACCATGTTGTTTTCTGATGTGATATACTGAGGCCTGAGTGGCAAGAAGAATCAACTGTTTAATTAACACGTTGACGACATGAGCAGCAAATGGTGTCTGTTTTCTGGGTGCCTTGTGGCTGCAATGCATATTCATGCTTTATTTTCCAAATCAGATCTAAACTGCAGTAGAAGCTGTAGGCAGGCAAACATGGAAATAACTCATGTTTTTATTGCGTTTCCAGACACATGCACCTGTGTTTTTATCCTTATACTCTCTGATTGGGAGAAGGGAAGGGAATAGTCTTAATGACAGAATTTGTACTTCAGGCTTTATTTTGCATGTGGCATTAATTTTACCTTTTGTAAAACACTTGTCATGTATTTTGATCTAGCTGATACTTTTGTAATTATCTGTTTGAATGTGTCAATGTAGCTTACAGAAATTATTTGTAGAAATCTATTTGTCAACCTGATCTATTCCCACTCACCCTCTAAGACTGTTTGTCGGCTCAGTTTCGTGTTTTGATGTTGATTTGTCAGTTGCTTCTATTTTAAATATCCTTACTTACTGAAATAATTCTCAGTAACTCCAGAAAAACTCCAGTTGGATGTTTCCTATGCTAAAATAAATGATCCTCTTCTATTTGACTGTAAAGGCCATGTTAAAGAACCAAACCGTAGCCTAGATTTTACTTCCAGTTTCCACGAGCAAAATCTACATTCTCCTTAAAATTTTACTTTAAAGTCCTGCTGCCTCCTTCTTCCTTGTAGGTTGCCTTTCCTGCCCTCAGATTGTGCAAGGACAGCTGTGAGAGGTGTCAGTGTAAACTTAGATACCTAAAGTGATAATTTAAAATATTGCTCCAGAAACGGGGTACATTTCATGTCTGTTTATATCAGTACCTTTCCTTAAATTCTGAAATACAAAGGTTAAACCTGTGTGAAGTTTCTGATGATTATTTCTCCAGTTATGATTATTTTATTGAAGAAGTGTAGATCATAAAATGATGACAAAATCCTTAACAGCTTCTGTATTTCCAGAGCTCCAAGTGTTCTTTTTCTCTGATGCCCAAATCCTTGCACCTCCCAAGAAACTTCTGCAGAGTTTTGTCTAAACCTGCACTATATTAAATTTGTGGAGACAGCTTCCACTAAAAATCAGGCAAAACTTGCTGTGTGTAGGCTGTTAGAAAGTTCATGTTCCTATGCAGCGTATCCTGTCTTGATTGCATGGTTTAGGTCCAGCTTGCCATGAAGTGCAAAAGCCATAGTAGCATAAGAGTCAGTAGAGGGAGGCAGTATAGAAGTATGAGACTCCTGGAAAAAAGCTTCATTGTCACGTATGTCTCCAGAGCACAGTTGGACACCTTGACCCTGAGTCATGGGAGTAATGACTTCAGGGGGTCTGCTCACATTAGAGAAGGAACACAGATGTGAGGAGCACCTGCCAGGTCAGGTCAGCAGTGTCCATCTTAACAGCAGTTTCCATGGAACATAACTACAATTTAAACCATGGTTTGATGGGGGAAGAGAGAGCATGCAATTTGTGCTAATATTTTGAAAGTTTTCCGTGAGCCAGGCATTCTGTATTCTGCTGCTAAACACAGTTTTGTGTTAACAGATACTTCCAAAGGGAATGGGAACATAATATGTTTATGTAGTCTGTATAGAGAGTATAAAAATTGGAAGTAGTTGGTATGCAGCAGAGTAAGTTGAAAAAGTTGCTTTAACTCTACTTTGCTGGTAGGTCACTATGGGAGCATTCACACGGTTTGTGCTGGGATCAGACTTCAGCAATATCAAAAAACTTCCTTTTTTTTTTTTTAGATGAAATCAACTGGCCTGAAAAGGATGAAGCGCCACCTCCGGATGCCCAGGATCTGATTACTCTGCTACTTAGGCAAAATCCTTTGGAAAGACTGGGAACAGGTTAGGAGGAACTAATTTTAAATTGTTAATGTTCTAGAAATAGCTTCTGTGTTCAGCACTGGGAGCTTTGGTTCACCTATTTGTTTTGCTTGGGAAACATCTGTCATGACACACAGTATGACAACCACGATGATAATTTATAGATCCAGACCAGTAATATGAACTTAACATGATAATGTCTGTCCTGGTTTTTTGTGGGACCTATGTGTGCTCATTTGCATTTACTCTTCTTCTTGTTTGATAAATATAACAGAAATTTCTCAAATACCCTGTTAGCCAGTGAATGGCGTTTCTTCATGAATGTAGTATTAAATGACTAAATACAGAAATTTAGAAGGGAAATCAAGACACAACTTTCTTGTTCAGAAGAATCTTATCCTGGCAGATAATTTCCTCCAGGTGTTAGGGTGGGTGATGAGTACTCAAACTGCTTATTCAGAAATGACTGTCTGAGGTGGTGTGGTGAAAAGTTTTGTCATTCTCATTCATCAAGCGCTACTGCCTTTAGGTGAAAGAATTAAAACTGTGAATGTTAAGGGGGTATTAAGACCAGTGAGCTTACATAGGCTAATGAAAGAACTGTGCATTTATGTAATAGAGTTTATTTGTTGGTTGATGGTCTGGGATTTATTTGGGAGCTTCTGTGAGAGGCAGTAATGAGGAATATTGCATGTGATTTTTAAGTGTTAATTTATAGGAACCCTAGTCACTAACTGCCATCCCTTTAGGCAAAGCACTAGGTAAACACAGAAAAAAAAAAGCCTCCAACATAAAAGAGCGCAAGTATAAAGGTATAGTGTTATTTACAGTGCACATTGTATGCCATGGACAGAAATACATCTGGGGTGCTAAGGAGACCCAGTGACAGGTTGAGTCAGCATGAGAGTACCTGGCAAGTTGCTCGCAAAACTGAGTCTAATTGTGCTACATAATTTTACGCCTAATTAAAAAGAGACTTTAGGAATCAGTTCATAACTGGCCTTATCACAGCTGCTCGGGGGAAATGTGATAATAACCCAGACCCTGAGTACTACTGACAACGGTCCCAAATGACATGTCTTCCTTTGGCTTCCTTCAAGGCATGATGATGTGACTGATATTAATGAACTGCATGTCCCTCACAGCCTGAATGTCTGGGATCTGTGTGAACAACCCTTAGACTTCACTGTAACTGATGGTCTGGACTAAGTGGCATTCAGCAAAGTTTATTGCTGTCCCTTGCTCCATGTTGAACAAGTTAAGAGCGAGGAAGGTGTCATGCCCCAGTAGCTTCTCCACTTGCTGCCTGCTTCATCCGCTGGAGACGGCCCCAATGCCAAAGGCAAAATGAAAATCCACAACCAGTTTATTCCCTTGTTTTAAGTATACTCTTTGCAGGCATTGTTGTTTCATTGCCAGGATGTTTTTTCGTGGTAAAACACAGTATTAATTCAGGACTGTTTCCATGTGAGAGGCTGGATCAGAAGTGGATTGTAATTCTTTGTTGCTATACAGTTGGTGGAGAAAGTGAATTGATTGAGATGAGGCTGGCCTAACTACTGGATTGTCAGTGCCATGACATGAAGCACCTGTGGTGCTTATTTGAGAACTGACATCTCTAAAGCCTCTGGTCTCTCTTAAGAGTTGACGGTCTGAAGACGGAAATAAGACAGCTAATTCTTTGAAGCAGGGTGTTCAGAAACCACAACAACGTTGTAGGATCTTTAAGTGTTAGAATCAGCGCACAGAAATGGAGGCTGAAGTGTGACAGGTTCCACATGGGCACTGAAAAATAGCATGGTTTATTCCAGGCTCCACCATGCATTTCAAATGACAGTCCTATCTGTTTAATACATATTAGCGAAATGCATAATATTTCATGAAAATCGTAATTGTTTATTTGCTCAGGAGACCTGAGTGGCAATGGCAAGATGAAAGAAGAGAGATGGGTACTAACTTTGAAGAAGGAAAACAGCAGTAAAAAGACTTCCTTGCGTTTGAAGTGTCTGATACCAATCAAGAATTACACAATTCTGATGTAATATCCCATTACTGTGCTCAGAGAAATATTCACTGCTTAGCTAGTGACTTATGATGAGATGTGATTTCGGTCTCCTTAGGGAAGATTTGGCTTCTTTGAATTTTTCCCTGGTGCAGTATGAAAAGAAAAGAACCTAGTCTAGAAATCTTAACACTGACTTAGAAACCAATCCTGGAGATTCCATTTTTTCTTTCCGTAGTCTTGACGCAGAGAAATATACATGCTGTATCAATGTGCTGAGTTGGCCTTGGCTGACCACTAGGTGGCCACCAAATGCTCTGTACCTCCCTCCTCAGCTGGATGGGAGCAGAAAATAGGCCAAAGGCTCTTGGGTTGAGATAAGGACAGGGAGTTGCCATCATGGCAAAGCATACTAAACTCAGGGATGTTAATTTAATTTATTACCAATTAACACTACAGCTTTACTTCCTCCTTCCAAGCAGCATGGAAGGGCAGGAAATGGGGGTCGTGGTAGGTGCATCACATGTTGCCCCTGCAGCTCCTTCCTCCCCACGCTCTTCCCCTGGTCCATTGTGGGTCCCTTCCACGGGATGCAGTCTTCAGGAACAGAGTGCTTTAGCACTGGTCCCCCATGGGGTTACAAGTTCTGCCAGCAAACCTCCTGCTTGGGCTCCTCTCTGCACAGGGCCACAGGTCCTGCCAGGGGCCTGCTGCAGCACAGGCTTTTGCATGGGATCACAGTCTCCTTCAGGCATCCACCTGCTCCGCCGTGGGGTCCTCCACGGGCTGCCGGTGGATCTCCTCCGTGGGCTCAGGGGCACAGCTGCTTCTGCTTCACCATGGTCTGCACCACGGGCTGCAGGAGAACCTCAGCTCTGGTGCCTGAACTCCTTCTGCATTGACTTCGATGTCTGCAGAGTTGTTCTTCTCACCTGTTCTCACTCCTCTCTTCGGGCTGCTGTTGAGCAGCAGTCCTTCCCCTTTTTAAATAGATTATCCCAGATAATGCTGATGGGTTGACAGTGGGTCCACCTTGGAGCCAGCTGGCATTGGCTCTGTTGGATACAGAGGAACCTTTCTGCAGCTTCTTGTAGAAGCCACCCCTGTAGCCTCCTCGCTGCCAAAACCATGCCCCATAAACTCAACACAACCAAGCTAGCAGCAGGTCTGCTGCTGCAGGTTACTTGTTCAGGTTTTAGCATTAGATGTATGTTTATTAATGACATCATCTTTCACCTTCCCAGGACAAAATTTCCAGTATTTCATTTTGTTCTTATAGTTGTTTTTTAACTTGAAACTAGTGTAATCATTTAACGCACATTCAACAAGCAGGCAGTAATAAATAAGATAAATGATAGGTTATTTCCTATAGAATTTTGTATTACTGCCATAAAACACTGAAAGGATTTCTTAAGTCAGCAATAGGATTTATATTGAGGAACTATTAAGAATCATTCTGCATGACTTTAGAACTTGTACTTACCTACTGCACATATTTATATTTCATAACTACATATGATGATTCTGACTAATGTGTAGCTAAGAGATTATGATTAGTACATCCAGAAAAATAGAAATCTTACAACGGGTAGATGATAAAGCAATAAACTGTTGAAAGAAATGGCCACAACAGAATAGGCAGGGAGTATCTCTGACAGGTTTAGGATATTTTAATGGGAATGGGTAGTAGATGTTCATGTGTACAGCAATGACTATGCCTTTCCATGGCTATTTGCATTATTGGCTGGGGGTTTAGTTGATTTAATGTCAGAGGATTTGATATGGTTTACTCAGTGTTTTTCTCTGGCTCCTCCAGGTGGTGCCTATGAAGTAAAGCAACATCAGTTCTTCAGGAGCCTTGATTGGAATAGTCTGCTGAGGCAGAAAGCAGAATTTATTCCACAGTTGGAGTCTGAAGATGACACAAGTTATTTTGACAGTAGGTGTCTTACGGTATTAAAAAAAAGTGATGAACACCTTGTTTAAATAATCACTGTCTTTGACTCTTACTTAGTGCTTTTAAAATCTCCTTCATCAGGATTGCTGGCAGCTTGCAGTTTCACTGGTGAATTGACATTTCAGCAGAAATAATCATAAGAATAAAACTAGATTTTTATTTAATGTTAAAGCTTGGTATCCATTCTTCCTGATAAATTCAGATATTCGATTTCCCTTGTCTGTAGCTCGTTCTGAGAAATATCACCATATGGAAACTGAGGAAGAAGATGATACCAATGATGAGGATTTTAATTTAGAGATAAGACAGTTTTCGTCATGTTCACACAGATTTTCCAAAGTAAGTAAAAATTTCTGTAATCGTAGTGTGTATTGTTCTACTTTTGCAAATTTTGGAAGTGTTAAATATAGAAGAGATATATAGGGCCTTGTTTTCTCAAGAAACTGAAGGTAGCTGAAATTGAGCAAGAATACAATACCATTAAATCAAAATGTGGGAAGATAGTGTAGAAAAGTTACTTCTTTAGTCTTTAGGATACTAGTGGAAAATTATATAAATATGATGATATTTTCAGTAGAAGACCCATGATAGCATAAGAGAAGGTGTCAGGGAAGCGTTCTGTTAAAGGCTAGCACATGTTCTTTACGCTGGTTTCCTTATACATGGTTTTCATGTTGCTCCAGTTGTGTCCTGGGTATCTTGCACGTGATAGCATAACAAAGATTATGGTTCTACCATGTAGTAGCTATTAATTTAATGACGTTAGACCAAAGGAAAAAGCAAGGTAATGGTTAGCATGTGTTCCAGTCATGGAGAAATGTAGATCTGAGGGAGTTAGCTGAATGCTCTGAATTGAAGGTAAAACTGCCCAAAAGGTAGTGTACTCTAGTAGTTGAGATAAGAGCTAATTATTGCTGATCAGAGAGCTGTAGTAGGAGCAGAGTGGACGCGCTCAGGAAATACAGTGGAGGATGAATTGGCAGGCAATAATGGAAGAGAACACCCAGGGCTATTGGTTCTTACTGTCTTGGTTCACACTGTGAAATGAGGAGAAAGCTGATACATTCATAATGAGAAGAAGCTGTATTTGTGTACCCATACATGAGGAACCAAGAAATCTATTTAAGAAGTGTGAAGTTTTCACTCTGAAATACTATATAAGCATTTAGAATCATAGAACTGTAGATCCTGCAGATCTTTATTTTATATCAAATGTGTCAGTGATGACTCAATTTTTTTGTGGGGACTTTTTTTCTCTAATAGGTTTTTAGTAGTATAGATCGAGTCACTCAGATTCAAGGTGAAGAAAAGGAAGATGCAGGAGACAAAACAAAAACTGTAACATTGCCTTCTGTGGAATCTTTAAGCTGGAGTTCAGAATATTCTGAAATGTAAGTAGAAGGATGTACTGCAAGTCATCTTCATCCTGCTTGCCAGAGAGCAGGCCTCCTCATTTCAGTAACTGCATGAGGTTTGCTTATTTTTCATGCAGACAACAAATATCTATGTCCATCTCGTCTGAGACTGAGAGTAGCCGGCAGCAGCGCACTTCTGGTTTGCTTCCAAAATTGTCTGTGTCAGCTGAAGGAGAACAGGATGATTCCACCAGCTCAGGGGGACCCCGGGAGGAACAGGAAAAGTCTGCATTTGTGAGCGATGAAATAGTGCAAGACGAGCCTGAAGTAACCACTCCAGCAAGTACAATCAGCAGCTCCACACTATCAGGTAATTTGCAGTGCGTGTCTTGACTGATGATAATGCAAACAGTTGCAGGCCACCTTCTTTTGGCAGTAGCATTTGTAGATTTAGAAGGCATGTATTTCAGAACTGGTTTTAAAAACAGCTATCACAGCAGGGATCTGGTTTGGGATCAGGCTTAAGCTAGTAAAATCCCGTAAAAATACAGGAAAGTGTCAACACCATGATTTGGTGTCGCCTCACTGACTCTAGAGGGTTGCTAGACAAGTGAATAAAATGGTTATCAAGATTTTGCAGGATTCTCCTGTGAAGAAAAGAAGTCCTAAATCCCTTGAGCACATGAAGCATTATTTTTGTATCTTTCCTCACTGAGGTTTGTGATGTTTGATCATCATGGATTCTGTCACTTTCTGACACTCAGTACTACACTGTGTGGTTTTAATTAAGACATCTCTATGATACACAGCTTTTCAGAGTGGAGAGGATTTTCTTTGACTTGTGGAAGTCACTTTGGTCATTACAGATCTAGGAGGAAGTGTTGCAAACCATTCTCTATTTAATTAATTTATTTGCTTTGTGTGTCTCCCTGCTCAAGTGCTTCCTGCATTTCAGTAGGCTTCAGGGCCTTAGTGACTTACCTACACATTTATCAGTCTTCAGCTTATTTCTCTTGTGTACTTCACTGAGTTTTTTCAAGATACACCCTTCTATTCCCAAACCCTTGATTTCCCAGGTAGTCCACATTTTCCTCCCCTCCCTCCTTTCTGTTTTCTGGAGAAAAAGGATTTCCTCAGGGTCATCCATCTCCTTCCCTTGTGTAAAACCTTGACACTGATTGTGCTGTGTCCCAAGTCTTGCTTGCTATCCCCTGGGCCCCATGTAGTGGTGTTGGCATTAACACAGCAGTTGCAGTGATAACTCAGACCATGTAATCCTCTTCTTACACTTAACCAGTAATAAATTACTTAAGAGTAATTTGTTTTTTCTGTGGTCCATTAGCAAAAGGATTCAGTTTTCCCTCAATGTCTTTACCCCTTCTTCTTTGTACAGTTGGCAGTTTCTCAGAACACTTGGATCAAATAAATGGAAGAAGTGAGAGTGTGGACAGTACAGATAACTCCTCAAAGCCAGCTGGTGAAGTTTCATCTCACATGGCTCGACAGCGACTGGAAAGTACAGAGAAAAAGAAGATCTCTGGAAAAGTCACAAAGTCCCTTTCTGCAAGTGCTTTGTCCCTCATGATCCCAGGAGGTAGAGATAAATACTTTGAATTTAAGCGTTAATGATTTATGCAATGTTATGAAGGCTTATGATGCAAATGCAGGATTTGGTATAGTCCAGGATGGATTCTGTGTCACTCTTTTTTGATTCTCTTGTTGTTCACTTGCATGACTAGATGGTGCAATCTTGTCAGGAAGTTACAGTGCTCACACTACAGCCGAGGGCCTTTCTCTGACCTGCAAAAATGTAACGTAGTGGTGACTACTTAGTTTGACCTTGTGCATGCACAGCAGGATGTGATTCATTCCTTGGTCCATCTGACAGTAGGGTTGTAGATTAAGTATTAACAAGCTCACGGAACCAGATATTTGTTAAAGTAGCACATGACTTGTTCTCTCTCATCCCCCATAAGAAAAGCTGATAAACAGGACAGCAGTGTCACAAAAATAGAAATAGCATGTAGACTCCTACTTGTACTACACCAGCTTAGATCAAGTGCTCAAAATTTGGAGCCAGAAATAATGCTGTAAGTAAGTGGACGTATAACAATCATATTGATTGTTTTCACATGAGGGATTGGTACTTCGCTTTCTCATCATTCAAAACTGAAGTCCAAACAGCTGCAATTGTATTCACATTTGCACAAGCATAAGTACATAATGCGTTCAAAACAATTAAATAAAATTAAGTTGGAATTGGTATTGTCGCAAAAAAATCTTGTGGTCTTACATGATGTAGCAGAATGTAGCAATGGAGCCTTGGTACAAACATTGAGTTACTGCCCTAGGTACCAAGTAGATATTGTGGTTTAATTGCAGTAGTCTTTAGCTGTTTCTACGTATAACTGAAACAAAAAAAACAGCTAGCAATTAAGCCCTGCTGGATTACTTGGGGAATGATTTTGGGTGCACTCATAATAACATCTGCTACCTTACTCTGATTTTCTTTCCATTAGTGTTCGTTAGGTAAAGGCTGAGAATTGTTTTTCAAAAGTTAGCAATGAGTGTGTTTCCTGTGCAAAAGGAAAAGCAGTTTATATCTAACAAATTAACCCTTGCATTAAACAATACAGTTTACATTCCAGGGAAAAGAATTAAGTTCTAATATCTGGTTGTTGAACTTCTTTAATTACTAATATGCACACCAGGGAAGGAGGAGGAGGAGAGGCTGTTTATACAAAGACAATGACATATTTTAGCACAAAGATAACATTAGGCTAAACAAAATTTGTGTGTGCTCTGAATGTACTCTTAATAGGCAGATTTTTTTTCCAGATGTGTTTGGTGTTTCTCCTTTGGGAAGTCCTATGTCTCCTCATTCCCTATCATCTGACCTTTCGTCATCGCGAGATTCGTCTCCCAGCCGTGATTCATCAGTTGCTGCTGCAAGTCCTCATCAGCCGATTGTAATTCACAGTTCAGGGAAAAAGTACGGCTTCACCATCCGAGCAATCAGGGTTTACGTGGGTGACAGCGATATCTACACTGTGCACCACATTGTTTGGGTAAGATAGTACACGTTTTCTTGCTGATACATGGCCACAGAATACTGTCATGATAGATTTGCTTTTTTGTACCCGTGGTATCTCTTTGTTGACAGTTACGGTGTAGATTACAATGATATGCCAAGCAGTTTCTCTTAGAATGAAATTCTGCCTGTACACAAGAGCAGTGTTGCCTGTAGGGACGACAACAAGCCATCTTTGGCAGAAGCATTACCTACATGTGATGTTGAACTTCTGCAACTTCACTTTGACTTTTGGCAAGTTTCTCAGTTTTGAAAAACAGAGTCTTGAGTTCAGAGTAGTGTGGCTTAGAAAACTAAAGGGTTGGTGCAGACCTTTGATTGGGGTCAGGATCTGCAAATCTAGGAAACTGTAAACAGAAATTGTTGAAAAATAGGTGGAGTTTACTAAACTGCATCAATTAAGGGATTAATGAAAGTCAGCAGTATTTTACTA
Source organism: Machaerirhynchus nigripectus (assembly GCA_013397975.1). Classification (NCBI taxonomy): domain Eukaryota; kingdom Metazoa; phylum Chordata; class Aves; order Passeriformes; family Dicruridae; genus Machaerirhynchus; species Machaerirhynchus nigripectus. The sequence goes on from VZRQ01005887.1 coordinate 333,236, forward strand.
GACACAAGGAAGCTGATCTCAAGCACTGACTTCGTGATGTGTAGAAATGTGCAGATCATTTGGAATTGTGAATACCTTTGAGGTTTGTATGGCACAGGAAAAAGATTGACTGTTTTTGAATAAATAATGTATTTTTCATCCTCTGTTCACTACACAGTGGGAGAGAAGCTAAAGGAAAAGACAGCAGCTTTTGCATTTCTTTGGTTGTTAGCCTCCTTAATTGTAAAATAATTATATACTTACGTACATATATATACATTTATTTCATAATTTATTTTGGTAACAAATTACAATTTTATATCTTTTATAAATTACACATACATAAATAGTGTGTGTATATGAATTATTTCAACTACCCTAAAAAATTATTACAAATTTATCAAAATACTTTAAGTTTTGGACACTGCTTTAAATATGTATTGAAGATTTTGAAGTACATCAGCAGTGCCGATGTATTGTATTGCTCATTTTATATTCATATTGTTTACCTTTTATACCTATTAATCCACCAAAAACATTGAATCTGGAGATCTGAGGACATTTGGTGGATAATGGAATAAATTTTTAAAAAAAGATTTCTTGCCACCGGTGTAACATCACACCAGTGAAAGGAAGGGAAAAATGGTACACTGCAGTAAAAGTTAAACCTTGGGGTTTTTTCAAAGTATTGTAAGTTTGTTGTTTACCTCTGTCAGCACTGTAGGCTTCAGTAGTGTCTGCATGACTTAAAAAACTCATTTAAAATATAATAAATTATTTATATCACCTTCAAAATATTTTTAATTTCGTTTGTTTTGGTCCTTTGTCACTTTTGTGCTGCACCAGCCCGTCTAATGGGAAGCCTGGTGAATTTGAGCCAAATGGAAACAATCCTTAACCCTATGGTAGAGTTAATTTCTATTGTGAATAGAGTGCTGCATGTAACCATTACATTAATTACATTAGTGTTTCTCATTGTCAGATGCTAAAAAA
>VZRQ01005887.1:334241-382313 GCA_013397975.1 Machaerirhynchus nigripectus
AGTTCTGAAATTTTGCAGTGGGTAGTGAACCACTCCTTGTTATCATGCATGAAAACTCCCTGTTTTACAGAGCTTACTTATTACCAGTAGCAACCAGCAGTGTTTCAGTGAGCTTTGAAACCATTCCAGGCCCCACTTAAATATAAAGTTTAAGTAAGCAGGGGATGGTGAAAGAGCTGGACATACTTTTCTTCTTCCTTTCTTTATATAACTTAGTATCTCTAAGTTTCTTCACTGCCAACTGCTTTAGAGTTCATTTTGTGTATATTCTCTTTCTCTGTCTTTTTCAGAATGTGGAAGAAGGAGGTGCAGCTTACCAAGCAGGTTTAAAAGCTGGAGACCTGATTACTCATATCAATGGAGAGCCAGTGCATGGTCTTGTTCATACAGAAGTCATTGAATTGTTGTTAAAGGTAACTCCTGGGCAGCTGGGATACAAAAGTGATTGCTGTTTTCAGCAATGATGGTGGGGTTATGGTTTTTTTCTTGAGATTAGTTACTAGTTTTTATTGCTGTTAGAAGTACAAACTCTAATCTGCTATTGCCACAGATCTGGAGAAGGGCCAATGACTTTCATATATCCTGCTATGATTTTAGTTTCTCTGCCATAAACTGGCACTGATGCAGAGATAGTTGAAGTAGGTTCGAGGCAATGACACAGAGAGATGTCTCTGTCTCTCAAAAAATTGACCCTTTCAAGCACCTTTCTCTAATGCCTACATCTTCATCAGATAATTCTGGCTTTTGACGATGATGATACTTCTCATTTTTCTTCATTAAAAGTGAAATCAGTGAGGAAAAGTAAAAAATAATATGAAATATTTCCTTGCCTACTGTACGAGAGCTTGCATTTCATATCAGGGCAGGGTCCAAAAGGTTTTTGTCTCATGTATAGCCAGGCATGTCTGACAGAGGTTCTTTGATTAATGAAATTCTCATCCTGCGGCTGAACTTTTATGAATAATCTGTCACATTTTTCTCTTACAGAGTTTTCTGAAGTCTTCCTATTAGAAAATTAATGTTTTTCCTTGAAAACAAACAAAAAACCCCCAACTTTTATTTTCTCTGTAGCTCATCATATTTCATTTTTCATGTAATCTTTTCAGTGTAAGGTAATGTTGGTCAGAATTACTTTAGACAGCTTTATATTTATTTCCTATATTGTTAACAATTTATGGTGAAACGTACAGAGCTCTGCTTGTCAAAGTGAGAAGTCAGTTACAAAAGAAGTGAAAAAAAAGCACTGGCAAGCAGTGAGGTAATGGGGAAATAAAAAAGCTTAAGAAAGACACAAAATACACTTTTTCTCAAGTCTTTATTTTCTTTCTCTGAAACCAGGAGGAACTTGCGAGTTTTCCAATTTTGCAAGAAATACCTGAGAGAAAATTCTGTGACTTAAGGCGGTCAGCTGTGCATTCATTTTCTAGGTCAGATACAGAAAAAGACAAACATTACAATCCTGCCCACTACTTAAAAGAATAAACTCAAAACATCATAGTTTATCCCGTGTATCAGAGCTTAGTTTGTTGGACTGTATCATAAATTAATTTGGGCTATTGCAGTTCTTTTGAAAGGAGGTTCACTGTAGTGGTATCCAGTGCTGAACAGGAGGTACAGATTTTTAAAACATAAAATCAGCAGGAAATACCTATATTTTTACTGAGTCATCTGTTTGTGCAATCAGTGCTAAAAAACTTAGGTTAATTATACTTGTTAACCCTTTTGAACAAGATAAAAAGATGTTTTGGGATTGACAGTTAAGATTCCATTTTTCTGCTCTGTTTCATCATTGTAACAGTTGGTGTCCTGAGATGTGAATGGACCACTGTGCAGTTACAGCTGCTCTTTGTGGGACAATCATGTGTTTCTGTAGAAGCTTTTATCCTGAAATTTGCAGTCTTGGTTAATCCTTGGTGTCCTCCTGTCTAGCTACAATTATTGGAATTACTCCTGGTCCTGGAGCTTGAATGGAGGAAGTTAGGAAATCAGGCAGAGTTTGAGAACTTCCCAATCCTTGTTTACTTACCGTGCCTGGGAATGTCTCCATAGGGTTCCCTGCAGAAACACCTCTTATTCTGGAGTTCTTTCTCATTGCATTTGCTTTTATGGTGTAGATCCAGTTTAAGGCAAAGTCGTCTTGTATGACTTGTATTACTCATACTTAAGGTATCTTCCTTCATTTTGGCAGAGTGGCAACAAAGTCTCAGTAATGACAACTCCTTTTGAAAACACTTCCATCAAGACAGGACCTGCCAGGCGCAACAGCTACAGGAGCCGGATGGTTAGGCGCAGTAAGAAGACCAAGAAGAAGGAGAGTTTAGAGAGGTGAATAATCCTTTGCCTTCATGGTTAAGGCATTTTCTTGTTTGTGTGTGTGTGTGTGCATACATAACAATAAATTTAAAATATGAAGTTAATACAGTTTTCTCCCATCTTCTGTATTTCTACCTTCTTTTCTGGGATTCTGTGGCCTTCCAAATCTTGTTTGGCCTAAACTAGATCTGCTAAAATAACCTCTTAAAGTAGTGAATAACTGAGGTAGCACCTTAATTTGGCTTAACTATATCTTTCTGCACTTGTTTCATTAAACTTTCTAGTGCACATGCTTATGAGCACTTTTACTTTGATAAGTTGGTGTGTATTTTGTAAATATGCTGCTAGTGCTGTGTAGATATTTCTTCAGTTTTGATGGCTTGCTAAATTAAGAAGACAAAGATTTATACTCATAAGGAGGTAATAGTTCTTCTGAAATATAATGAGTAAATTTTAGTGTGAATAAAATTAGTTACAGTGTCTATCCCACCTATTAACAAATCAGGATGTCTTCTAAACTTCATGACCTGCAGTGTGGTCTGCTTTCATGTAAAGACAGATTTACTATTCTCATAATGTCAGCTTGCAAGAGTTTTGCTTGTGCTAATAGTGTCTTCTGTGCATCTTAACTTACGAGTAATGCCGTGCTTTTCTCACACAAGGAGAAGATCTCTGTTTAAAAAGCTGGCAAAGCAACCCTCGCCTCTTCTTCATACAAGCAGAAGTTTTTCCTGCCTGAACCGATCACTTTCTTCAGGGGAGAGCTTGCCTGGGTCTCCAACCCACAGCTTATCTCCTAGATCTCCTACCCCAAGCTACCGTTCCACTCCTGATTTTCCATCAGGTGAGTGTGAAGCAGTGGAGGGCAGAGGAAGAGGACTTGAAGGGTATTGTACTTTTTGTGAGCCCCCACAGATCTAATACACTCTGCTAAGAGCAGTCAGCTCTGACAAGCATAATCACAGAACAGCTGTTTTCTGTCTGGAAAAGAGAAACAGATTCCTGATGCAAAACAAAAGGTGTTTTTAAGATACAGAAGCACCTAAAAAGCAATTGTCTGTAAAGTTCCAATTGTCCTGCTGTTTAAATCTCAGTCCAGTAGCTGTAAGTTGAGTAATAAACAGTCCCAGTTTGCAGCAAAAGAGAGAATTTTGCCTAGAAGAGGCCACATGATAAAAAGAGCGAAACTGAGGTAAAAGTTGCTACATAATGGAGCTAGCATGGCACTCCTGAATGCAGATTTACTGCTGAAAAGATTAGCCGACTGCTGAAAAATGCATCTTTCTGACTCCTAAAAGCCTGCCCCTATTTTCCTCTTCTGCCACAATTGTAGCGTGTACTAGAATTGACTGCTGTTGTACAATCCTGTGGCAAAGGTAAATTATCTGGAAAGCCTTGATCATTGCTTTGAAGTGTCAGAAAGCATTAGTTATTCTATTTAAGCAGAAGCAAGAGATAACTTAAAGGGGGTGATGGAAGAGAGAGAAAGGGAGAAAAACAGCAAATGTAATTGGAATGGTGCAGGTTTTGCAGCCTAAAACCTTTTGCACTTAAAACCTTCCAGATTTTGGAACACTTGGGTGGGAGACAGCATAGGGCTTTTGTTCTGTTTTTCACTGAACATTTAGACAAGACTGAAAGAGTCTTGCTAATCTCATGTTTGTTTGCCTGGTTTTTTTGTTCTTTTTGTAGGTACTAACTCTTCCCAGAGTAGTTCCCCTAGTTCAAGTGCTCCCAATTCTCCAGCTGGTTCAGGACACATAAGACCCAGCACTCTTCATGGCTTGGGTCCGAAGCTTGGTGGGCAAAGATACAGATCAGGAAGACGCAAATCAGCTGGCAGCATTCCCCTCTCTCCTCTTGCACGGACACCTTCTCCCACACCCCAGCCAACATCTCCTCAGCGGTCTCCATCACCATTGCTGGGACATTCGATTGGAAATACAAAACTAGCTCAGTCTTTTCCTAGCAAAATGCACTCGCCTCCAACTATTGTAAGGCATATTGTCAGGCCAAAGAGTGCAGAGCCACCAAGATCTCCACTGTTAAAGAGAGTCCAGTCTGAAGAGAAGCTTGCACCCTCTTACGGCAGTGATAAAAAACACTTATGTTCACGAAAACACAGTCTGGAAGTGACCCAGGAAGAAGTGAATAGAGAATTGTCTCAAAGAGAAGTAACTCTTCAGAGCTTGGAGGAGAATGTATGTGACGTGCCATCGCTCACACGAGTCAGGCCTGCAGAGCAGGGCTGCTTGAAACGGCCCATCTCCCGAAAATTAGGTAGACAAGAATCCATTGATGAGCTAGACAGAGAGAAGCTGAAGGTCAAGGTAGTTATGAAAAAGCAAGATTTTGCTGAAAAAGCGAATGCTGCTATACACGAACCTAGCAGTGAACCAGAAAATCCCAATACCTTAAGATTGGAAGAAAGAGACAAAAAAGCGTTCCAGAAGGTATTAGAAAGATCAAACCAGTTTGAAACAAAAATTGTTTCTGTGGAGACCCAGTCAGCCGGTGGTATACTCAAAGACACCCTTCAAAAGAATGCAAACTTGAGATCAAATGATGGTGTTGCTTTAGATGCACAGATGTTGTGTCATGGGCCTCCCCCTAATGAACTCAGTCATACTTCTTATGACTTCAAAAGAGTTTCCCCTTCATGTACCCTGCAAGATGTGCTACCTCAGTCCTCTGACAGGATGCTAAATGGAAAGGGAGAAAACACAGATAAAATTGTACCAACAAAAGAATTTGTCAAATTTGAAAGATTAGATGGTAAACTTGCAAATATTGATTATCTCAGAAAGAAAATGTCTATTGATGAAAAAGATGACAGTGTCTGTCCAGTGCTAAAACCTAAGATGACATCTAATGTTCATGAATGCCTTCAACTTAGTGCAGGCAGACCCGTAAACATACAGCAGGACTCCACTGCAGCTGCAGATGGTAGAGCATTTCTTGGCAATGCACATGCTACTCAGATTAACTCAGTTTCTTTTGTTCCTCTCAAGACCTTGAGTGGCCGAGCGGACATGAGTGTGGAGAAATCAGCCCTTATTTCCACTGAGGCTCCTGTCAGAAAAAGTCCATCAGAATATAAACTTGATGGGAGGTCCGTTTCCTGTCTGAAGCCTATAGAAGGCACACTAGACATCGCGTTACTTTCTGGGCCACAGGCTTCGAAGACTGAACTGCCATTGTGTGTGCTGCCAGAAGGACAGAGCACCAGCAGTGATGGGGGATCTTCTAAACCCCCAGTGCCACAAGGGAGTGGTGGGAAGGCAGAAGTGGTCTCTCAGAAAGAGCAGTTGGTAAGCTACCCAAAATCTGGCAAAGTGAACATAGCAGAGCCTCAGGTTCTACCAGTAGGTAAGAGTTCTCCAAATCCACCACTCATCCCTGTGGCTGCAGAAGCAGTGACTGAGAAAAAGGTTTCTAGTCCAGCTACCAAAGGCAGTATTTCTGTTACTGAAGCTGTTCAGAAGAAAGATACCTCCCCTTCAAAACAGAAGGACAGTTCAACAGAAGCAAAGTCTTGTGTTCCTCAAAGTCAGAGCGTTAAAACTACTCAAACACATTCCAAACCTTCTGCTGGCCAAAGCACTCCTGAAAAAGCCGTAGGAAAAGAGAAACAAATACAAAAAGAGTTGCCTGTCCAACAGCCAGTAGCCCAGAAAGGTTGTGAGCCTATCCCTGCAAAGGTAGAAGTGATCAGGGAGTCATCTCTGAAGGTATCTGTCTCAGATGTCCTGATAACAACCTGCTCCAAGAGCAATGAAAAAAATTGTGCTGATTTTGCCATTCCACCTCAGATGCAAGGAAAAATGCAGTCAGCTGGCCCCAAGGCACAACCTAAGGATGGCAAGGAATCACTGAAACAGCTAGGTAAAGATGACAGCAGTATTTCTAAAGGTTTTGCAGAAAGGGACATAACCAAGCAGAAAGCTGAGTCCAAGAAAGTTATCACAGAGGCAAAGAGTGAAGCTCCTCCATCCAAATGGCTTGTGCAACCCTCAAGAGATGGTGATCATAAAACTGAGAAGTCTGCACCGGTTTCCTCTGTGCAGAAGGACAGTGCTAAAGATCTGGGAAAGAAAGATCAGAAATCACTCACTGATACAAGACTTCGAACTACTGAGAGAGAGCAGTCCAGCCAAGTTCCTCGGCAGCAGCTTAACACTTCAGGCTCCCCTGCTGTGAAAGATGCAGTAAGCAGACCCAGCACTATAGAAGTTCATGTAGGGGTTCAAGAACATGTGAAGCCTGCTGCCGCCAGTGTGGAAAGCATCAGTAGTAGACCCAGGCCAGCCCCTGATACAAGTTCCTCCAAGGCTAAGTCCTTGGATAAACAGACATTGTCACAAAAACCATGTACTCCAAACTTAAAAGAAAAAGAAACTGTTACTCAGTTGTCTATCAGCTCTCGGAAGGATGGAAAACATGCCAGTAAAAATGTCCTAGATCACCTTTCTCCTGTTCCAGGCTCTTCAAGAAGAACAAGCAATGAACATGTGCAGGCTGAAAAGCCTGGGAATTTGGACCATGGCTCAGTCACCACCCTCCCAATGAGCAGCACAGCCCCTGACACTAAACCCAAATCATCTGCTGTGGGCCCACTACCAGCAGGCCCAGAGAATTCTAAGCAGATGCAGAGGCAAGACACAGCAGGCTTGGGGGAATCTGCTGATCAAAAGCAACTTCGCTTCAGTGAAAAACAAACCACTGCTCCAAAGTTTTCCACTGTGAAAGACTGTCTCTTGCTGAACAAAGAGGCAGACAGAAGTCCTAGTAATGAGATGATCTCTGCAGACAAAAGACCTGAAGGAAAAATATGCACTGATGCACTTTATGTTCAGCTTGACAGTGGGAAAGTGGAGCCTACCCTTTGTCTCACGAACTGTGATGTCAGAGGGAAGGGAGCAGAAAAACTGACCGCAAGTAGCAAAAGCTCTCAAGATATAAAAGGGAAGGGACAAGTTAATCAGAAGCAGCCAGAGGATGCAAACAAGCAGACTGCAATAAAACATCTGCCGGCTGCCAGTGGGCAAAGTTCTTGTCGTGTGGCTGCAACACCAGGAAAGCCACTGACTTGTTCATCCAATTTCTCTGAATGTAGGCAGGAAGTATCTGCTTCAGCCAAAAGTGATGCATCTTCAGCAAAACTTAAACCAGGCTCATCAGAGCTTCCTGCAACTTGCAAGGAACTAAATAAGAAAAGCACCTCCTCCACAGGGAGCAGTAAGGCAGAAATGACTAAGAGTGTTTCACTGATGGCCTTACACAGTGCCACTGTTGTAGCAGAAGCCCACCACCCTGCTTCAAACCTTGGGGGGAAACCTGGAAATCAAGAAAAGCCTCTTTTCGTTAACACTGTGGATGTAAAGGGAAAAGATGCTGTTCTGACTCAGCAGTCTGCTTCAAGAAAACAGAATGTAGGTAAAGATTTATCTAGGTCAGCAGCCACACCTGACCGCCCTAACGCACTTTCAGATGACAAAGACTCAGCTCGGCAGCGTCGAGGAAAAGAAGTTTCACGGAGCAGTGCTCACAAAAAACCATGTTAACTCTAAGACCTGGCAAGTGTGAATTCAACACTAGCTGAAACAATTTCAAAATGTTGTACTGCCTTTAAACCAGCACTGTGTCGTGTCTTTGTGCGGCAAAGCTTTCATGTCACTGAAGAAACAATACAAGGGGATATGTAAAGAGAGGACTTCTTTTCAAAATGCCTTTCCAATTGTAACCGGTAAAACTGTTACCATATAGTATTTGTACAAAAATACCTTTACAGCCAAGAGCTGTTGAAAATATTTCTCCTGTAAATACTTAGCAATGTGTTTGGGGTTTGAATGTAGCATATATACTTTGCTGCTGGTTGCGTTGTTTACTCTTTCCCTTTTTAAGATAGTTGCTTTGCCACGTATTTGCCATACTCGAATATGAAACCAAATTATTAAAATTCAGACCTGGCATGGACATGCACAAGCACTGGTCTGACTGGGAAAAAAAAAAAAAAAAACCAGGCCACATTTTTACTCACTAAAAATCCTAGATAGAGGCTAAAAAATACTAGTACAGAATAGTACGGTGACCTATTGTGAGTTTTTACATGTATTTTTAATAATCTGATTTTGATAGTACTGTACTTGGCTGACTGCTTCACCAGATCTAACACAAGACATAACTGCGTCTCCCTACTGCACAAAGCCTGATTAGAGTAGATGTCCTTAAAGCTATGGGAAGATCACTTAAATATCAGGGCATCCCATCAAGAGCCGTGTTCTCTGGTGAAATGATGGTTCTTGTCTTGTCTCTTGGGAATGTATTCTGTAACTTTCACCTCAGACAAGGCTGAAATTCTGAAGCACATGCCATGTGCTTAGCTTTTGCTGCAATCCTCTCGAGTTCCTTGAGCTTTTTTGAATTCAGGCCCTTACAGTGTATGGCACAAGTATAAGCACATGACTTGTAGTACTAGTGTGTTCATCCCTGTTCTTAATACATTTAGAGAATATGTATTATGGCATATAGGTCTGTTTAATTAGTGTCATACAGCTGGTAGCTCTTTTCTATTTTATGACAAGTAAGGTAAAAAGGAGAAAAACACTTCAGTATCATATCTTCAAAAAAGTTTAGGCTATCTGACTCATTTTAATACCTAGCTGGGGCCTTATGTTGTAGACTTAACTTGCTGTTTTTAGCAAGTAATCCTGGGTTTCATATTCATTTTGAAATGCATTGAGTAGCTCCATACATTTCATAACATAATCTTTTTATTTGTATGCAAAAAAAAGTTCAATACTGTAATTACAAAAGAAGCATTTTTTAACAAAGGAACTTGTTGGAGCTATTTGGTGCTAGAATGTTACTGTCTTTTTACTTTTGCTAAGCCTTATTTAAATTTTGTATACTGTGGAACATGTAGACTTTGATCATTTTTGTGTGAAGTATTTAGCTTGTTTTGAGGGATGAAAGGTAAAATTTGAAACATGTACAGAAGCACTACGAAATACCCTTGCAGGCGCATGGGTTTTAATAATTGGGGATCAATAGAATGGTTGTTTTGCTTATTTCTGTTTTCTGTAACCACAGTAGAGCTAGGCCCCTACCTTTTTCACCAATGCTTATGGTTTGTCTTTCTGTCTCAAAAGCTAGAAAATTTTTCATAAAAGCACAGTGTAATCTTGACTTGGAGACTTGTGTGACAACAGACAGTGTGCAGAATTCATTTCCCTCTGCTGAAAACTTTATTATACTGCTTAGTTGAGTTGGATTACAGCAAACCTGTAAGGAAAAGCCAATATCACAAACAACTCCTGGTTTTCCATGTGGCACTAGAACATTCCTACTGCCTTTGATGCATTCAGAAAGGAGCTAGTAAGCAGCGGATAATAATTTTTGAGAAGTTTTAAAAATAAAATGGTCTCGACATTTACAGTTTGTCTGTGCTTTGGCAGTTAATACAAACAAATGCTAATGCACTTCAGAATAACATTTCTGTCTGGGAGATATTTCCTAGTTTACAGTCTCTGCATTTTTTCAGCTATCCTCTTGTTTCCTTTAAAACACATCTAGCTTTTGTTTACAGTATACCTTTATGAATATTTTGTATTATCACTTCTGACAAATAAGTTCTTTGCATTTTGGAAGTGTAACAGTGCATAAGCTTGTGTTTATGTAGTACCTGTTTGTTGGTGTTTACCTTATCAGTGAGTTGTTAGAGATCCTCCTGCCTGTGTTCTTCTTGGTCAGTCTTAATGTGATTGTAGATCTGATGTGTTCTTTTGTAGACTTCCTGCAGTAGATTTCTCAGCTTACAAAAAAAATTTAAAAAGTTTAAAAAAAAAAATTGTTAGGGTCTGTGCAATAAAGTGTTTGCAGTCTTATTTTCTCTGAGAAACTCCTTATGGATGTCATAATTGTTATATATTGAACACGATTATTTATACTTATGCAGTTGCATAACATTGAAATAAAAATTCAGCATGAAAATGTTGTTAGCATTTTTTTTTGAAGTGCTTTCATTGCTGTAATGTAAGGCACATCTCTGCTGTACTCAGGCTGGCAGTTTTGGGGTTTTTTGGGGCCAGGTCAGTGCACTCCTTAAGGCATGTGCTGGTGGAGGGTTTTCCCTGAGGAAATGCAGTTTGGTCTGGCGACAGAGGAGGTGTGTATGGCTGAGTATCTCATCTCTGGCTATGCCTGGAACCTCTGCTCTGTGTTGGATAGATGGGTGTGGTGGGGTGGTGGATGACGTAGCCTGACTGCTGGCTTCTGTGGGCAGTAGCCTGTAATGTGACATTTAAATACTTTCTGCAAAACACGTACCATCATGCATTACTATAGGAGCAGGATATATTAAAGTACACACCTCTTTGCTGTTCTGCTGCTCGTAACTCTGCAGAGCTGCCCAGCAGGTGGGAATTTGTGTTCACCTTCTATTACTGCATTGTTTTCTCTCTATTTTTCCTCTACAGAACTAAGTGCAGCAGTGTCACAGCATCACTTTTGCTGCGCTTCTCTCTATTCAAAACATACGGGTGAGGGGAAGCTGCAGTTCAGCCCAACTTTCCAATTTGCCGCAGCCCACCAGAAGGCAGTCTTATAAATCCGGTGTGCTGAGGAGGGGTGATGTGTTGAGAAGAGCAGGATACAGCAGCTGAGGGAGAGGAAGTTACAGGAGTTGAGGGTTGACTGAGTGTCATGCCTCTCCTGCTGTGCTGTCCCTGGCTGTGGACAGCACAGTCGTGTCTGCCAGGGGAGGCATAGAAACCTGCATGCCCAGAGTGAGCCTCCAGAGTGTTGTGGGCCAGAGGAAAGGGGTGATGTATGGAGTTTGTGTTAAGGAGGAGGTTGGGAGAGATGGGTTGTCAGTGTTACATCTGGCATGGCCTGTCACCTTCATTTTGCATCTTGTCTGAGATGGGAATGCTTCTGGGGTCTGAAGGGAAGCATGAGCTCCCTTATTGTAGTCTTGGTAGCCTGCAAGACTTTGCAGGAACATCCAGCTTGATTTGAATCAGAACTCAGCAGACAGATCAGAAGGAAAGATCACAGGACTGGAAGATACTGGAGGGTGTATGGATGCATGTCCCGCTGCATGTTAGCAACAGTTTTTCTTTCCACTGACTGTATCTGTAGTACAGTAGCTGATTAGAATTGACCAGATCAATCTCCTAGATACCTGCCAAGGATGCATTTGAATGAACTGAGTGTAGGAATCACAGAATGGTTTGGGCTGGAAGGGACATTATAGTTCCAACCACCATGGGCAGAAAGCGATGCTAGAGGTTATATTTCAAGAGGCAAAAGGTTGGGAGCATCAGAAAGAGCTGAGAAGACTGCAGACTAAGAAGACTGCAGACTAAGAAGACAGTAATGGTGTAGTTGTGTTCTAGTACACATCAAGCCCTAAAAAATGCAGGTGTGAAAGGGAAGAGGATGTGCAAGGGATTTGGTAGGGGAAAGATGTCTTCTGCTATTGGGGGAGAATTTCCATTTGGTTTTGTGTGATCGGCGAGGTATACTATAGATTGTTTGGGAAGGGACCTCACCTGCTCTTTTTCCAGGTACAGACAAGGCCAATGAATGAAAAAAGGTTCTTAAAAGCTGTTTCAATGACATTAGGGTGTGTTTTTTGAAGTCAGCATAGGTAGAAATTGGCCCATTTAACTGTCTTGTTCAGAGTAAAATCCTCCTTCAAAAATTGACTTGCATCTTGCTGAGGGACCTTGCTTAAGCACAGTTAAGGGAAGAAGAACTCAGCTCTGTTTTGGTTTGTCCTGGTGAAATAAAGTTAAGTACTCACAAGTCTGTGAAATCACGAAGTTCCTTTTCTCTGTAAACACGGATAAATTCTGTGTTGTGGTGTTGAGTTGTACCGTGACTTCAGGGACGCATAGTCCCGGAGCTGGGGTGGTGGTGAGCTAACTCTTGTTAGGCACCATTCACCTCAGGCAATTCCCTTGTTCTCTCTGTGTGCTGGCTTCATAGCCATATTTGAAAAAATGAGAAATAAAAGGCCTGACTGGAAGGCAAAAGAGTGCATCACATCAGAGCTTGACTAGGTACACAGTTCCGTAAGAAAAATTCTATTGCCTCTTTACATGTATATCCCAGAAGTAAGTAATCCCAGAAGACTAAATCTTTGAATAATGTATAATCTGAACATTTTAGTGTATTATATCCAGAGATAAATTTCTTTCAGAATAGTCAGTCCCTGTATTTAGGGTTTATGTATCCGAGACATACAGATTATGCTGTTCAGCATTGTTGGCACAGTGTCTTATGAATGGCATTTCTGCAGGCAAATGGAGCAGAGATGACACTAAAGAAAATCAAAGAGTAAAATTAGAACACCTGAAGATATGGTCATCTAAAACAAATTGTGTAGGGAGAAAGGGATGTGTTCCAAGAAAGCCTTAATACTTGGTGTGCAAAACACATTTCTCCTTCTCCAATGTCTTCTGAGTTTTCACGAACTGAAGTCTACACCTGAGTCTACACCGTGACACAGGATAGCATTTCAGAAACTGGTGGTGGTTAAGTCCTGTGGTGGTCTCTCCAAACAAAAGGGCATTTCAGAATACCTTTCAGCCCAACATGCAGTTTTCCCTCCAGTCACTACTATAGGTGGATCTCCCACAGCTACTGATACTGGCAGCAATTTTTTTTGGTGCCTGTGGAGTGTGTTATGCTCCCATTTGATGTCAGTATTTGTCTAACACCTTCCTGAACCCACAGTTTCAGGAGGGAAACAATGGAAGAAGCAAGTCTTTCTTGGGTGGTACACACACCAGCAATCATGCTGGATTGTTAAGATATTGGGGGTTGCTCATTTAACTGACTGGATTTGCAGAGTGAGAGGAAAATGCACTTTGAACCTTGGGCTGAGTTCAGGAACGTCCTTGCCTTGCTCCCAAGGACAAGTCAGGGTGTGCTCAGCTTGGGCAGCGTGGTTTGCTTGGGGACAGTTCTCTCCTGTAGCTGAGCCCTTGCAGAAGGGCAGGCAGCCCATGCAGCTCCAGTGTTGGCAGCTGGAGCACAGTGCCTGCTGATAGTGTTGGGAGGAGTCTTCAGCAGCCACAGGAACACGGAACATGGACCAGCAATACAGAGAGGCAACACTGTAGGGTGCCAGATCTGGGAGTGTTTGTGGGCAACTGGAGAAGGAACATCAAACGTCTCTCCCTGCGTGCCCTTGGGCAGCACACGGCTGTGAAGGCAGGAGGAGGAGAAGCTGGGGGGTAGGGCAGTGACGTATGTGATGTAAAGGCATGTGAAAGCTGCAGAAATACACATTGCATGAGTCTGATCTGCTAATAGATGGTAAAAGGGGCTTTTCAAATGAGAGAGGTTTCTTACTGGAGAAGATCAATCAGGGGTTCTTGTCAGTAGTATCAGAAATGCGCAAAAGCTTTCTAGTCCAGAAGGAGTCTTTGAAAGTTTAGCTAGTCAGCATGTTAGAGAGGAAAATGTTGAGGAAATACCGTTGGACAGGAGCTGAAGCTGAACGTGGAGTCCTTCATGGGAAGTGTTGAGAGAGAGTTGGCCTTCCACATCTCAGAGAGCAACTGCAGCTCCAGCCTAATGCAGCAGGGAGTGGTGCTGGGTGAGCCTCCCCATGGTGCATGCTCCAGGAGACAGGAGGGCCATACTGCCAGGAGAGCTTTGTCTATCCATCAGGGTAAGCCTGTTATTAAAGCACTGAATAAACATAAATGACTTTCATGGTGATACAGAGCAGATGAATAGGCTCGACAGGCTCCTATTAGATCCTTGGTCAAATGTACATACTCTGCCTTGCTCTGGGTTTATTCACATGTGATGGCACAGAAGACAATATGGTGTTATATAAATAATGAGTGTTTATTCCTGCCTAGCTGTCACATAGCCAAGTGAGGCAGGGATCATCATCTCTGATTTCACTCCAAGGGTGCACACCAGAAGCAACATGAAGTAGCTGTTGACACCAGGAGCACCCGTGGGATGAGGTTGTCCACTCTGCTGCCCCCTTTGCAGCGTCTGGTTTTCTCATATGGGCTATGGCTGAAAGGAAGAGGCCACTCCAGGCTGGCAAAGAAATGGCTCGTATCTGTCAGCATTGAGGGATTTTGCCCTGGGCAAACAAGCAGAGAATTGCACCCACAGATTTTTGACCAAATCTACAATTTTCTGGTTAAAGATCGTGCTGTCTTTACTTACCGTGGAGTCTAGAAAATAGCAAAGGAGCAAGGCTTGCCCCAGGCTGAAAGATGGATAGACAGAATTTCAATGGCCAGAAATTCTCTAAGGATCAAAAGTATTTTAACAAAATATTTTTTTAAAATCACAGAGGTGATACATGCTGTTTCTTATGTGACTATAAATGTGTCTTTTCTTCACAGGTAGTTTTTTTTCTTTTTAGCAGAGTGAGGTACACTACTGCCAGCTCTTAAAAAACATTGCTTTTCAAGGGTATTTGATAGAGGGTGGAATTTGGTTGGGGGTTTTGGTGGGGTTTTTTTTTGTTTGAGTTTTGGTTGCATTGTTTGGTTGGGTTTTTTTTTCCTTTTTGGGAGTGGTGGTGGTTGGGTTTTCTTTTTTTAAAGAGAAGGAAGTTTGTATTTTGGCTGTCGGATTTTCCCTCTACAAGTGCATTAGCCATAGTACTGGTATAATAGGGCTACCATTGAGTTGAATTGGGATTTCTCTGTAAGTTATTCATTTTCAAGATTCAGGTCATAGTTTATTTTTTACACTCTAATTTTTTCATTATTTTTCTAAAAGTTTCAATACAGGTAAAGAGAATATTACAAAAGTTAAGAAAACACTTGTCACAAATAAAAACAGTGGGATGTCTTTCAGTTAAATACAGTTGTAGGTATTATCTGTCCCCCCTCCTAGACTTACAGCTGTTGGTAATTTTGCTTGAAGTAGCGAGCACCCCCAGTGAAGATGGCACTACAGGATAAAACAGCCAGGACAACAGCAGTGATTCCTGACATGTTCATCCCACAGGAGAGTGAGATGGTGGCCAGCTGAACCCAGCTAGCAATTTGGGTTCAAAGCACCTTGTTCCTTCAGGGTCTTCGATTTTATCCAGATTTTGCTTGTACCAGGTGATTAAACCAATATTAGAGCAGGTGCAGTCCAGAAGGCTGTAGCGTAAATCGGTTATGCACTGGCCATCTAGGGGCACTAGCTGGTCACCTGGTAAACATGGATTTGCCCATGCATCTGTGCTGAATGCAGTAAGTTTATTGTAACTCAGATCAACATCTGTAACTTCCTGAGGTTGTGAAATACTTGGTTACCTATTGCTGTCAGTTCACAGGATGATAATATTAGCACCTGTAATTGGATAGGGAACAGTTTGTCCTTTGGCATGATCCCCAACTCGAAGTCATTTTGACTAAGGTCCAAGAACATGAGGTTTTTCAAGCCTTCAAAGAGATGCTGAATGCTAGTATTAATGTGGGAGGAGGAAAGATTCAGCACTTGAAAGAGATGAAGATTTTGGAAAGGGCTCTGTGAAGCGTTGATATGGAGAGGAGTGAAGGGTAAGTCCAGCAGCTCTAGGCTAGCACTGTCCCAAATGAGCACGTCCCGGAGATGGAGATGTGTGGCTCAGATTCAGATAACAAAGTCTGCTCGAAGCTCTCAGTGCTTTGCTATAGCAGTCAGAACTTTCAATGTGACTCTGATTTAAACTGAGATGTTAAAGCTTTGCCAGTTTCTCCAAACAGCCAGAGCCCAGCTGCAGAACCTGTGGGTTACCCTTGATGTGGAGGCAGGTGAGGGAGGGGAAGGCAGCAGTGCTGGTGTTGCAGAGGTGCTCAAAGAAGTTTGTGTTGAGAACAATCTCCTCTAGCAAGCTCATGCCACTGATGCCAGGGGACAGTGCATGGATGTGGGTTTGGGTTAGGTCCAGGTTTCAGAGCCTGGTTAAGCACTGAAATGTGTCAGCATTCAGATTCTGCTGCTTCAATTCATAACTGCTGATAGAGATCCTTGACAGAGATGCTACAGAGGACTTGTAAAACATCTGGGCCTATGTAAGGCTCCTTTCCCATACCATAAAATGTTCCCAGCCAAAGGGTCTGGGGTGTGGAGTTCTGTATCCCTACCAGGACCCCGGGGATGTCAGCACAGCCCACTAAGTCCAAACTGTAGAGTTTGGAATGGACTGAATGACTCAAATGGGACTGAAAAGATCCATGATCAATATATGTAATATCATTGCCTCTAAGGATGAGTTCCATTGCTGGCCTTCTGCAGAACTTGAACATCTTCTGCTGTGATTGCTTGTGTGTTGTTCACTCGAAAATCGAGGCGTTTGAGGTTTTGAGTGGGAAAGTTGGGAGGAAGCTGCAGTGAAGAGATGTGGTTGCTGCTCAAGATGAGGTTATCTAAGCTGTCCAGATTTGTCACTGGAATAAAGGACATACCTGTTATTCCTGTCTCTGTTGAGATGCTCCAGTGAACGTGGGCCAGCAAATGCTGTGTCAGACATGAGCAGGTTTCCCATCAGCATGACTGTCTTCAGCTGCCTGTTGCTGTGAAAGGCACCGTCTTACACCCAGCTGATCTGACCCCTTCAGACAACAATATAAAACAGTAGCAGTGGCCTGTCTCACAAAGTCTCCTGCTAATGTGAGTACTCAAACTGCACCTCATATCTGTAAAAACCCATTATCTGTTGCCTTCACCAAGGTAAAAGTGTCTTTTTCAGTGATGCTTGCCTGGTACTTTTAAGTTCACATTTAATTACAGGGTTCTGCTGGGAAGGAAAACCTGTCCTGAAATGATGGGTGCAAGGACGCATTTTCGGGAGTCAGGAGACATGAGGTATTTAATGTCTAACTTAGCAGGAATATCTCCTTTTTCTGGCCACTTCCTAAGGCCAAACATGTCTTTCTCCAGTTTTTAGGGAACAATATTGAAAAATTAATAAAAATCTACTGTAGCGATTTTGCTGTCACTACTGTCTTAGATGTGGTAATATCTGGAAAATGCACATTTCACCCACTGTACTCTAAATGATTGTCCTTAGAGGGGAAGCCTAGATATTGCCCAAGTGGATCAATCTCTGATTAGCAAAAAAAAATTCACCAGCTGTCTGAAGGTGCTGGTACTGGTTTCCCTATGAAGCCAGGAAGATGCTGCTGTGGTGTGCTCCAGAAGTCTCTGTCTCTGACAGGGGCAGGAGATTTCACCCCGTGAATGTGATGAGCAGAAGTGAGGATGCTCCTTCCATATCTTGTTAAGTCTAAGTAGAGAAGAGAATTCAGATCAGAGAAGATTGAATTCTGGAGGGAGGGGAGCATACTGAAGCTGAAATCAAAGATTTCTGTTCTGACAGGTAGTCACAGGAATCTCTCAGTCCTAAACCTTCCCAGCTGTAGCTTTCATTTTCTCTAATCTGTGGAAAATACACAATAAAGCTGAAAGAGTTATGTACTGTGAATATAAATTTGAAAAACATGGCACTTGGAAAATCACCCCCCCCCAAACTAACACAACCCACAAAATCACCCAAAGAGAATTTTTGAATTATTTAAAATGCATCAGCCAGAACCCTAGGCATCCTCAGCACAGGCTTGCACTGCATAGCTCTGGGGTTTTGCTAAGTGTGTTTTTAAAACGAATGCCTTGAATCTCGCTTGTATTAATTCGAAGCATCTCATCTGCAGTACTTTCTTATCAAAGTTAGCACATATGAGGATTGATTACTCTTCTGGATGAATTATTAATCCTTAGAAAAGGATCCACACAAGGTAGTTTTAAATTGTGAATGCCATGAGTCTTGTAACAAAACTTACTCTAAGACAAGTCTTAAGTAAACCTTACAGAGAGGAAGTAAAAAAAAGCAGGTCTGGGACATGTTCCTAGGAGGAATGTGGCCAAATTAATTGGATATGAACTTCAGTTACACACTGCAGTCAGGAGACAGCTGGAATGTTTAGCTCAGACTAGACAAAGATCATGCCTGATATGCTAAGTCTTAAAAATGTCTAAAAAGGCTTTTCAGTTTTAAGTGAAAATAAATCCATCTATTACACAGAGAGGCCAACTCTGTGGACACCAGGGAAATTAATTGAGTGTGCCTGACCTGCCTTTGCCTGCTGATTACATTAAAGTCAACCAGACCCAGGTTATGGGCACCCCAAAATAGCCTGCCATGCTGCCAAGGTGTGGGAATGCTCGGAGCATTGCACCCATCCCACTGCCAACTGCAATGGGGAGCACAGGCACATCCAGTGCAGTACCAGCCCCCTCCACACCCACCTCCCCTCCCAAAGGACAGAGGAATGGCCTGTCCTGGGTGGTCCCAGGGCCAGCCTAGGAGAGGTGGGGTACCCAGAGCTGTGTGGGAGCTGCAGCTCTCCCTGCCCAGTAACCTTGCAGACATTCAGCTTGTGAGGAAGTAAACACAAGTACGGCACAGTTGGCCAACACGAGCATTTTAATTTGACAAAGCTATTGTGCTAGTGGAAGAAAGCAGGAATGGGCATCAGTTGTGTGTCCAGAGAGGAATGCCATGGGGCTCATGACACGTAGAGTACAGTGCAGGTGTGTGCCCTGGGGGTGGGAGCACGGGGTCTGTCGGACTTTGTTGAGGTGCACGTGTTGGGCCCTGGGGAGCAGTGCATGGGGCTCAGGTCTTTCTGTTGACACAGCCACGAGTACTTGAGGCTAAACCACATCTCTGCCTGTCTTTGGCTCAGGAGAGGCAGGTGGGCTGTGTCTGCACTCAGTAGCCTCAGGAGAAGGGGAAGAGCAGTAGTTTGTTACAAACCACAGGCTGGGTTTGATGAATGCTTTCTTCCTTTCCTTGAAGCACAAATCCTGTAACTGAGGGGTGCCAGGGAGTATCAGGGAAGCAACGTGGGCCTCCACTGCTGCAGAAAGGCATGCAAGGGCAGAGAGATGTCGGCAGCAGCAGGTGGAGTGGGAGGAAGTGGAGAGGAGCTGTCATGGTAAAATTCCCCATCTGGGTGGGGAGTACAGCTCCCCAGCTGTCCAGCTCCCTCTGGCATGCTGGGTCCCAGCTGGAGTTCAGTGCCAGGCAGACAGCACCCAGGAACAGCATCAGCAGGGAGGGATGAACCAGCGCTGCCCATGGCTGAGCCCCCACTTGCAGGCACTTGGCGTGACTTGCAGCAGAAAGCCAGCTCAGTACCTGCTGTGATAACACTTGAGGTAGCACAGGGACTCGGGCCCAGCCTAGAAGCACTGATACAGTGTTAGTCTCAACAAAAATGACTAAATACTGACTTAAAAAATAGATGCTTTCAATACTGGTAAGCAAAGGAGAACCTGCGGAACTAACCACTGCCATGTGTAGTTTAGACAGATAAATATAATTCAACCTTCACTCTAAATGAGAAGAGTGCCTATGTTTTGCAATTCAAATAAAACTGTGAGTAAGTAAACTCTCTCTGTATGCTTCAGGGCATGGAGTGGCTCTCACAGAGAACTGAGGAGAAACTATCCCAAGGGGGATCCTGTTGTGCAGCTTTGAGTGCTCAGAGATTTGTAGATTTAATTCAATGAGGAATTCAGTATTGGCTGCAGGTGTGCTCTGCATGGGGCTGCTTTTCCATTGGGCTTCTTCCCTGAAACAAAAACCCTGCCTTTTTTTCTGTCCCACTTGGAACGGAGAAAATAAAAAAAAAAAAAGATCAAAGAAAAGAAAAAAAGAGAAGAAAGGCAGAGATAAAAGAAAATATTAAGGAAAAGGAAAAGCTTATTGGGTCAGTCTTTTCTCCTGCCCTTGCAAAAGCCCTGGTACTTTCTTACTATTCTCATGTGGTATTGCACACCAACTAAATAGCAAATAGAGACATCATCATACTACCACTGTGTACAAATTCCTGAGTGAAGAGCACAGTACAAGAGGTAAAATCCTTATACCTCTCCTCTATCTAGCTCTCATACCTGCTAAACACCCCTGGGATACTTTATCATCCTTCAAGCTCTCTGTGGGACGAAGCACAGTGCTGGTTTGATGTGCCCCCAAAGTCCCCATCAGTGGTAGGAGAGGGTGTGAGGGTGCACAGATGCACAGGTGTGACGAGGAGGAGGAGGAGGGACAGTGGCTGATGTCCCTGAGCATATATAGAGACAACTCTCTTATTTCTGTGAAAAAGACCTTCAGATTGCCCTAAGATAAATCCCGTGGGAACTGGAAATATTCACACATGAGCAGGCAAGTGTTTACCCCAGATGTCTGCAGCTCCTGCCCATCGAGAGGGACGGTGGCTGTCACTCCCCTCCGCACACATCGTCTCTGCGGTGCTGGGCGCTCTGCAGCTGGCACAGTAGAGCGCTGTGAAAACCAGAAGATATGAATCACAGGCCATTATGGAGAGACAGGGCTGCTGCAGTAGATGATCTCGTGCTGTCTTCCCTGAATGAAAGTGAGACCGAGCCGAGAGGTCAGACAAAACTGGGGAGTTGGCTGGAAAGCAGGTTGCAAGGAAAAGACACGCTGGACTCAGTGTGAGAAAAGGAGGTGTTTCTGAGTAAAAGAGGAACTTGCCTGCTTTAAATATGGTCAGGTTGCTGTGCGCTGATGCTTTTCTGAGGCAGAACAGATTATTAAAAAGTGGAAACTGAGGAAAATTGGTCTTCATGCTCATGTGGACTGAAATGTCTCTGCTGAATACAGCATAGTGCAAATGAGACTGTAGCACCCTACCAAAGGGGAATTTAATCCAATGGGAAGTTTGAGTTGAACGAAATCTGATATATCACTTAGGAAAGGCACAAAATCTTGTAAACCAGCTGAAAGTCCGAGCTCTGTTTTGGGGGCTGGTGGCAGTGGTGGACCTGGCAGAGTTAGTTTTACAGTGAACTCGATCTTACAGATCTTTTCCAGATTAAACCATTCTGCAGCTCTAAGATCTCTGCCTACACTTTTGCAAAAACGACTGTGTTGCTGATGCATGACTATTGCAATAGAAACAGTAAAGCTAGAGAGCAGTACATCAATCTGAAAATTAACACTCTTCCTCTGTATTTAGAGTACAGAGAATGATCACTTTTTTGGAGGGGGATAATATTTCTAGCCATCTCTAAGATGAGTGCATGTGGGGCAGCTGCAGGCAGGAGGGGATCTTGTGCCAGTCAGCCAAAAGTGTCAGGTCCTGACTGCCCAGGGCAGAGCTGAGCACTTGATCTAGCCAAACAGCTCAACCTGTCTTTTTTGCCTTTCTTAAATGACTGAGTTATTAGCTTGCCCGCTTTGTTGCCTTAAGTGGCACTTTTTCTTCACCACACAGGAGAAAAAGGCCTGATGAAACTTTACTGGGCTCAGCAAATGTGTCTCAGTCTGATGGAGCTGATCCAGACCCTGTACTCGACTGGGGAAGCTTCAAGTAATCAAGGTGCCATTTGGAGTGCATCAAGGTCAGCACCCAGGAAGGAGAAGACACCTGAACTTCTCTGGTGCTAAGGACACACACAGAATCAGTGGCTTCGGCTCTGAAACAGTGTATGAAGGCCACACCTGTGCTGGTAGCTGGAGCTGATTTCAGGGTTCACCTGAGCCGTGCTGTGCTCATTCCTGCAGGCAGCTGGGGAGAGGGGAGGAGTCAACAAGGCAGGAGGGAAGCTGCCTGAAATGCAGAGTTCACTCCATTTTGCATACCTGCTTAAACCTGTTGGGTGGACTGTTGGGGCTGGCGGGCACCAAGAGGCCATAGAACCAGTGCCCTGCTGCTGTATTTGTCTGCTACTTGAATGCTTCTGTGCCAACCTGATTGGCTGGGGTTTTTTTCCTCCTCTTTAATTTATTGTGTACAAAAGAAAATAACTTGCTGCACGTTCTACTAACAGCTCTGCCTTTTCTGCAGCCAGTTCTGTGTTTGCTGGAAACCCTGCTTGCCCTGCAGCTGGTCACAAAAAAGTCTGAGGAATTTGGTTGGTATGTTTGCTCCTTGTTTATGTGCCATTTTCCGTGCTAACGCTTAAAAGCTAAGGCTTGGTGTGTCCCTGTGTGTTGGGTTTGCATGGCCAAATTTTGGTAGCAGGGGTGCTACAGGGGTGGCTTCTGTGAGAAGCTGCCAGAAGCTTCCCATGTCCAACAGATCCAATCCCAGCTGGCCCCAGGACAGATGTGCCGCTGGCCAGGGATGAGACAATTAGAAATGGTGGTAATGCCTCTGTGATAACGGATCTAAAAGGAAAAAAGTTATTGTGCAAATGTAATTGCAGCCAGAGAAGAGCGGGGTGCGATTATGTGAGAGGAGCAGCCCTGCAGACGCCAAGGCCTGGAGAGAAGGAGGGGCAGGAGGCGCTCCAGGTGCTGGAGCTGAGGTTCCCCTGCAGCCCGTGGTTCAGCCCACGGTGAGGCAGCTGTGCCCCTGAGCCCATGGAGGTCCCTGGGGATGCAGAGATCCACCTGCAGCCCCTGCAGCAGACCCACACTAGAGCAGGTGGGTGCCTGAGAGGAGGCTGTGACCCCGTGGGAGGCCTGTGCTGGAGCAGGGTCCTGGCAGGGACCTGCAGACCCACGGAGAGAGGAGCCCATGCTGGAGCAGGTTTCCTGGCAGGAGTTGTGACCCTGTGGCAGACCCACAGCGGAGCAGGCTGTGCCTGAAGGACTGCTCCCCATGAAAGAGTAACCCACATTGCAGCAGTTCACGGAGAACTGTGTCTGTGGGTTGTACTTACGTAGGAGAAGTTAATGATGAACTGTCTCTTGTGGGAGGAATCCCATGCTGGAGCAGGGGAAGGACTCCTCTCCCTGAGCAGCTGCAAGAACAATCTGTGATGAACTGACCATAACCCCCACTCCCTGCACCACTGAGGGGGAGGAAGTAGAGTCTGAGAAGAAGGGAGTCCTGGGGGGAAGATGTTTTTAAGATTTATTTTACTTCTTATTATCCCGTTCTGATTTAGTTGGTAATAAATTTAGTTAATATCCCCATGTTCAGTCTGTTTAGGCCATAATGGTATTTGTTGAGTGATCTCTTTCTGTCCTTATCTCAGGTCATGAACCTTTGTCATATTTTCTCTCCCCTATCCAGCTGTGGAAGGGGGTGATAGAGGGAGTAATGGGTGTCTGGAATCCAGCCAGGGTCAAACCTCTACACCCTGTGATCCCTGCTGTGCTTTCCTGGAGTGCAGCAGCTTGGACTCATGCTTGCACCCCATGACTCATTTTTTTGCAGACTGTGAGCCCTGGTGGCACAGATACGTCCTCGAATCACCCATACCAAACCCCTCAAATTTAAAATGAATGAGTTATTTTGTAAGAAAAGTCCTCTGAATCAAGAGGGGCATCAGCCAAAGCTAATCCTGTCTCATTCTGCAGTGCAGTGAAGCCTATTATGTGTCATGGAATTATGTGTCATATAAAAAAAGCAGGAATAACTCCAGAGATGTTTTTTGGTTTAGCTTATTTTGTTTTGGTATTTTGGTTTCAGATTTTTGGGGGGTCTGGGGGGAAGGAGAGGGCTTGTTGAGAAAATGGGAGGATTTATTATTTAAATAATGAATTGCTGGGCCTAACTCAATTGCATGGAATCAGAGAATAACCTCAGTGGAAAGTGATGCACAAGGATCTTAAAGCCCAACTCTTGGCCATGCACAGGACAGTCCCAAGAGTCACACCTGTGCCTGACAGTGTTGTTCAAATGCTCCTGGAGCCCTGTCAGGCTGGTGCTGTGACCACTTCCCTGAGGAGCCTGTTCCAGTGCCCAACCACCCTCTGGGTGAAGAACCTTCTTCTAATATCCAACCTAAACGTCCCCTGGCACAACTTCAGGCCATTCCCTCAGTCCTGTCACTGCTCACCAGAGAGTAGAGATCAGTGCCTGCCCCTCCTCTTCCCCTCAGGAGGAAGTCATAACTGCAGTGAGGTCTCCCCTCAGTCTCCTCCAGGCTGAACAGACCAAGTGACCTCAGCTGCTCCTCATATGGCTCCCCTCAAGGTCCTTCATCATTTTTCTTGCCCTCATTTGGACACTCTCTAGTAGCTTTACATTTTATGTTGAGGCTCCCAAAACTGCTTTGAGTAATGAAAAAATGATTATGAAATTATTGGGTGACTGAAGTTCCTCTTCTTGACCATGTGCTCAAGTAATTGTTGAGCTTACTAAAACTGACAAATGATTAGGGGTATTTGAATTGTTCATTATGTGTGCCTATCAGATTAATTTAGATCTTTGTGCTTTTAAAGCAGAATGGGGAGGGGTAAGAATTTATGGTAGTAGTTAGTGGGAGTGGGTTTTGTCGTTGGCATGGGGCTTTGCTGTGGATACCCGCCGTGGTTTCAGGCAGGTCACAGACCCTCTGTGATGGCCACAGCCAGGCCTGTTGCAGGCTGATTCACTTCCCATGCTCAGTACTGCTCCTCTTCTGCATGCTGGTGTTTGCTGTTCCCACGTGCTGGGTGCATTTTCTCTCCATCACTGCATTCAAGGTGGCTGTCAGACCACAGGGGTGCTGGGACAGTCCCTTCAAAAGTAAGTTGCTGCTCCTAATTTAACTTCCTCTGTGCTTGGTTGAAACTCTTTCCACTACTGATGATGGGGAAAATTTAGGAGTGTGAGAACACCAGCAGTAATAATTGACCTCAGTATTTGCCACTGAACGCTCATGAGATGCTGCAGAGGGCTGAGCACACTGCTCCCTCCACACTTCCCCTCCAGTGCTGTGGCACCCCAGTCAGTCTGCCCTGCAGTCAGAGTCACCCAGAGAGGGTTGTTACACCCCGGGGTTTCCTATTCTAAACTGATACCCTGAACTGGACAGGAAGAACAGCTCACGGAAGTCACCAAAATGCAGTGAGTCACACACAGTGTCTGCTCACAGGTGATGGATCTTCACCTGCCTAAAACCATCAGGGATACAGTGTCACTCCTAGCAGGGACTGTGGTAGTGGAGTGCTGGGATGTCCCTCAGCTCAGCCCAGGCACAGACCCACAGACCCAGGCATCACATGGGCTGCTGGCACAATGTGGAAGGCACAGTGTGCCAATTCCCACCCCCAGCACAGAAAGGTGGGTTCTGTTTCTGGTGGGTCCTGTTTCTGGTGGGTCCTGCAGAAGTCTCTCCACCTGGGTAGGAGGATGGCTGGCTAGCTTGAAGGCAAGTCCTGTGTAAAGTCAAATCCACCTAGCTGACCCTGTGCCTGGCCTGGCCCGGCCCTTATGTCACGAAGGGCTCCCAGATCACTGAGTGCCACACCTCCAAAAATCCCAGGCACTGAGGGATGCTGCAAGTTGAATGAACCTGAAAAATGTGTGTAGGCTGTAGGAATAAGTGAGAATCAATCTAAGATGTTTAAAAAAAAGAGTGCATTGAGTTGTGCATATATATTAAAAAGACTTTAATACCTTTAGAATCCCTAGGAGATGTTAATTCTCTCTTTTTAAAAAGATAAATCATGTCGATCTCTGCGCCTTCCATAGCTCTGAAGAGAAAGAGATTGGCAACCCAATACAGCAAGGCTCCAAAATACCTGTAAATCCTATACAGGATCAAAGGATTAAAGTAGTTTTCAGCTATTTCTTTCAAGTGTGGATTTCAAGATTTTCCTCATTTGTTGTTTTCTTTTACAAATGAGATAGGAGTCCAAATGATTGAATGCTGGATGTTAAGAACTCAGGATTTGCCTTGGAGCTGTGGGATTTGGGCTGTGACTATCCCCCTGCTGTGGCTGCGTGGTACCACAAAAGGGTGAAACAAGGCAGCTGGGAAGGACCAGAACCACCTGCCCTAACTCAAACCTGCATTTCCCAGCAGGAAAACCTGCATGGGCTCTGCTGCCAGTGCAGCAGGTGCTGCAGGCTCAGGCTGCAGGCTCAGGCTGCAGGCTGCACTCTAAGGAAAAGCCTAAAACGAAGTGATGAAGCAAGAGCATAAATCACTGTCAAGAAGAAACAGCTGCTGTAAAACATTTCAGACTTTACCAGACTTTATGTGAAACTCCTTTGCTTCATGCTGCAGCAATTGATCTTTCTGAAATACTAAACAAGGAAAGGAGATAGCAGCCAGATGTGATCTCCAGCCCACACTCTGGACACACGAGCAGTGTCCCTTTGCCTGCCTGTGGGGGTGGTAGAGACATAAGTGGGACAAGAGCTGCAGGACTGCACTGGTGATGCCCTCCCAGCTAGGCATCAGCTTTGAACCAGTGGTTCTTTCAGGCAGCCAGGGACAAAGCTGCAGCATGCCCCTTCCCCAGGGGTTCCTCTTCTCTGGTTGCCACCACTCCTTGGTGGGTGACCAAACCACTAGCTTCTTTCTGTGGCACTGATGGTTGAGGTTAGTGCTGAAGACACACCACAGCTTCAATCCAAAGTTTCCATGACTTAAGAAAACCATTTGCACAGAGAGTGACCTGGATGCCCCTTGGAAGAAAGGGACAGTGTGACCAGGGACATGATGTGACCACTGTGTGTAGAAATATTCCAAGCAAATAGAGTGAGCACTCTTCTGGTTGCTCTCCATTGAAGGATTGTTCTCTAGTGGATTTTATTTGTGGTAACTTTCAAAAGGATTGATGGTGCACGTGCTTAGCCAGGGTGCTACTGCTGTGCCATGCCCTAGAACCCCTGGCTCCAGAGGGGGAAGCAGGGCTATTCTTTTAGCAGACAGGATGAACAAACTTTCGGGTGATGACTGCAGCTTGCTGGAGGCCAGGGGACACAGGGCTTCCTGGCCCGTGTCTTCATCCTGAGCCCTGCTGCCGGCCAGGAAGCCGAGTTGGCCATGGCTGGGGCATGTGGAGCTGTGAGAAGTCCTATCAAATACAGACTGAAAATGGCCAGGACAAAGGCACTAAGTAGGAAGGAAATTGCTGACACGATTAATTAGCAACAGATACATTACTGGTGTTGTGTTCATCCATGCTTCCTCTTCAAAGGGGGAATATCTCCTATACTCTCCCTGAAGGCATTGTTTCTGTATTGCTACTGCTGCTGGGTTATCCTCCTTCAGCAACTTGTGATTTTTCAAAATTTCAAAAGATGTCTTGAGGATCTCAATGCTGGAGTTCCCTGTTACTCTGTGAAACAGTTATAAGACTTCTCTCTGTCTCAAAAATTCAGCCTCTGTTCTTTGCTAAGCAAGCAAAATACTCAGTGTTTTTGGTCCCCATGGGAGTACTTTATAGTATTATATAAGCACTATAAAGCCAAGATAAAATGCGGATTTCAATCAGTAGTAACAAGCCATTATTCTTCTCTCCAAACAATACAGAATCTGACAAACTGGGCTGCACAAATCTTAATTTCTAGATTCTAAACAAGCAATAGATAAATCTATTAATTGCAACAGTTCTGACTTGAGTAGCAAGCAAAAAATCAGAATTAAAACCCTTATAAAGCTTCCCTTTTCCTCACTGGGCCCTCTTGGATGTTGCTTGGTGTGGCTTTGGGGAAAAGGTAGTTCCTAGCCCTTGCACAGCAAGGCTGGACTGATCACTGGCAGTTGCATTTTTGTTTGATTTGGTTTGGCTGGACACAGATATTAACCTTGCAATGGAAGGAAACCATGCAGAAATAAAGGAAAAGAGCCAAGCTGAGGAAGCTGGTGTGAGTTCAGACTATTTAAAGAACTTCTGGCATGAAGGCTTTGAAATGACAAAAGAGCATCTTAAAAGGAAGACCTGTTGCTAAGCAACATGAGTTGTATACAGAGTTCCAGGAAGAGAAGAGAGAAACCTCTGCTGCTTTCAAGGAAGAAATGCTGGTGAGGAGCCATAGCTGCATCCAAAGTGTTTTTAAAGTGTTCCAGCCACATTCTGTCTGTGAGAGGGTTTCTGTGACCCTTCAGTACAGAGTGGCCTCTGGTGAGACTGTGTGGGCAGGTGAGAGCCACCTCTCCTCCTTTACCTGCTGAAATGCAGGAGCACTGTGCCTCTTCTCAGGGTGGGTGAGAATAATGGGAGAAACCTGAAATTCCAATGATAAGGCAAAAAAAGCATAGGTCATGCTCAGCCAGATGTTTTGGGAATGTGATGTTTCAGCAGAGTTTTGATTGCTTCAATTAATTTTCAAGATTCCCTCCTCTTTCTCCCCCATTCATATTAACAAATTCTTACCTTTCACACTGATGGTCTTTGCCTGGTGATCATCCATCCAACTGCCAGGTAACTACTGGTTATAGCATGTCATTTAACGATGTAAAATGCATGCTCCATTCAGGAATATGTCAAAGTAAATATACTTTGCCACAACATGACATCTTTTCCTTTGTCCTCTCTGCGCTTCAGAGATGGGGCTCACAGTGGTCTTGCCTTTCTTGCCAAGTGTGAGTCCTTGACCGATCTGATTTGCTGATGGGAGAACAAACCAACCTCTCTGCTAAAATTCAGGGTTTTGTTCTTCATGTGGCTGCTAGGAGTTGAGGCTGCAATTGGGTGCTGCTAATTATCTGTTTCTATCAGGTAGTTTTGAGAGGATAAATTCTTGTAACTCAGCCAGACTAGAGATGGGGGTATGGAAAGAGAGGTTCCATGTGTGCAGAGCTATTCAGCCATGTTCCCTCTGCCCACTGGCCTCAGCAGTAACCAATGACCTGGGGCCACAGGTCATTTCTCCCATCAGATACTCGCTCCCAAAATCCTATCTACTCTAATGTCAGCTTTCATGTGTTTGTTTTTTTTTTTTTAATACATACACCAAATACCTAGTCCCTGTTTCCAAAACTATGTGCAAGGAGAAGAATTTGCCAAATGTTCAGACTTGCTGAGTTTGTCAGATCCTGTTGCAGTTTGTAGTTCCTGTGTTGGTGTGGCATGCCACAGTGTGCCCGGAGAGCGCTGTGGGGGTCTCTCAGGGAGAGCAGCCGCGCTGATCCCGTGGCCTCTTCCAGGCTGCCCCTCACCTGCTCCGGCCGGCTGCGGCTCCGCCACAGAGACGGTGATAAANGTGGCACTGCATGGAGCCCCGGTTTATCTGGGATGAGCGGGGCGGAGAGAGCACATGGACTGCATGGGTGGAGTTGGGGTACCAGGAGACCAATAGGGAGAACCCAAAGGAGCGGTCAGGACTCGGGGCGGGAGAGCCATGCGGACAGGGCAGGCAGTTTTGTAAGAACAGGAAAAACAGCATCACAGGATCCTGGTCTGCTCCTGAGCCCCTGAAAAATCTCTGGATGAATGTCCTACAGTGTTCACAAGGGTAACAGTCTGCAGGCTGGTCATTAGTCTTTTGAAAGGGTTTTTCATGGCAACTCAGTCTTTGGCAAGGTTTTATTTCTATCAGAGAAAGCACATCAGAGCTTCACCCCGCAGCTTGTCTGGGTGTTAGTTCTTTGCATATTGCTATCCCTCCAAAATACCAATTTCATTCAAAGGAATGCCTGAAGCAAGCCAAAGCCTTCTTTTGATTTTTTTGCAATGACTTTAAAAAAAGGAGTGAAGTTCTCGAGACACTGTACCCCAGCTCTCTGTGCTCTCCTGGGGTGGCTGGGAGTAGCTGAACAGCCAGGCCCATAGCAGGGAAGGCCTGGGATGCCTAATCTCCCCAGCCCAAAAGGAAGGGAGCAGTGGCAGGGCTCCATCCTCCCACGGGTAATGACGACAAAGTCTCGCCGGGATGGTGCTGGCCGATAGTCAGCGCTTCCTCTCTCACTGGGGCCCGTTGCCCAATCACACTTGCTGCCAATTACAGGCTTTTTCCTCTTGGTGTAGCTGTATTTTCCTTGCTCTAATCTAACTTGTCGCTTATTTTGCTGTCGACAGCTGAGGACAATTGACCCTTTCCTCCACCTAATATCATCTGCAGCATCTGTAGGCTGTCAGCACTGCAGCCCCCATCCCCTCTCCTGCATTGCTTCTCCGCCTGGTCAGAGCCATCACCTCCAGCTTGTGGGGACAAAAATGTTTAAAGAAATGTTCCCAGAAGGTGTGTGAATTGAAGTTTGTCACGCTGCTGTGCTGATCCGAGCTGCACGGCTTGGGGCAGACACGTGTCTCTGTCAGTCTGCACTGCACCATGGGACCTATATATTTCTTAGGTCACAGAAGAGTGGCTCTTAAAGAAACACTAGGGGTTGGGCACTGGCACACCATTGTAATGAACAAAGAGGAAGTTTCAGATGTTTTGTTGGTGTGATAAAAACACCAGTGTCTTTCAATGTGCTGCTGTTTGTGAGTGGTAAGCCTGCCCTGGACAGGATTTGCCTGGTTTGATTAGGTGACAAAAGCTGGGTGCGGGCAATAGGACTGTACAAATGGACTGGTTTACACACAAATGGAAATAGCTCTAGAATAGAGCAGTGGGGTAAACAGTAGCAGAAAGAAAAACTCCTATGATCTTGATGAGATTTACAACATTTGCCTCCCATATTATCCTTTTATTCAGTTTTACCTTTTTTCCTTCTCTCTTTCAGATACCTAAGCAGCAGAAGCAGCAACTGCTATGGACCCAGTCTTGCAGGAGTGATACCCAGCATTGTGGAGTGAGCAGGACCTCGGGGAGCTGGAGCTTGCAACATATTTAGTTGGCTGCCTGCTGCCAGAGGAAAATCTAGCCAGTTACTCAAGATGAAACCATGACTTTGTCTAGATTTTCAGTTAACAGCGTTTTCCATGGCCTTCCTTTTCGAGGTCCCATTTGTAAACTGCTGTCAGCCTGGACCTCATCACGGCCAGCTGTATGGGATCCCTGCAGTGCATGCTGTTGTGCCTATCTGCAGCTCCAGCTCTCATGCCCATGTGCTGAATGGGCACTGTTTGCTAAGGCACTGTGGGACACCCTGAGCATGAGAAGACAATGAAGAGTTCTCTTCAGGATCTTCTAATCCATCTTCTTAGCATTTTTCAAGTGTTTGTGCCCCTTGCAGGTGAGTGCAGTTTCACCTGAGGAGGTTTTTGCATCTATGTTCAGTGATCTAAGCTGGTGACTTATTGATGTGTTCTGTAGTTTATGGGATGTTTGTTAGACCTCTTAGGCCTGAAAGATTTTGTCATCACTTAGATGATTCGAAGTGGTGGTAACAGTGCAAAACCAAAAGGACATGTAATTCATGCTGAAATTCACTTCTTGTCCTTCAGGATATAGATTAAACAGACTTTAAAAGGAAAGTTTTAAGTGAATTTTGTTATCTGAGGGTAAAACTCAGATCCTGGATAAACAAGAGAATAAATCCAACAGTATATTAGGAAAGAGGGAGTAATTATTATTTTAAAATGTAACCTCATGAATTCCTTATCTAAACTGGAAAGTCCTTAAAGACAGAAACGTGTTTGAGCTCTGCAGTACAGCTGTTCCCTCTGGTTTACAAGCACACACACAGGGGTACAGACAGAGGGAAACTAGATGACAGAGAAGAGAAAAAAGTGCTGAGGTGCAGATTCAGCTGTAAATTAATCAATGGAAGTAGGGCGTGATGGGGGACAGGGAGTCCCTCTGGCAGATGGTCTGCAGTGGAGCTCTGGGTGACAGAGGTTGAAGCCACCACATAGCCCCAAACTTCCCCTGAGCTCTGAGCATGATCTTACAGTAACTGTGCAAATATTAGTTATATGTCAAAAATCCAATCCAAATTTGATTGCAAAAATCAAATTGCAATCCAATTTGCTGGATTTGCAAATAGATATTTGTTTGTTTTTTCAAACCTACAGCTCGGGCTGAAATTCTGGGAGGAATGGGGCTAGGAAAACCCCTGTGGATAGCAACCAAAGCCACTGCTGGCACATACAGCAAAGGAGCAAGTTGCCAACATTTTCCTACAGTTTTCTTCCAGGTCGTTATTCGCTCCCACTGCTGCTACCGATTTCCACGAGATGGAGCTATTCTAACACGGATTTAGCAGCAGACCGTGGGGAACAAGTGTGCTACTGCAGCTTCCCTTTCCCTTTCCCCTTCCTTTTCCTTTTCCTTCTTTTCCACCACAGAATTTCTGAAGTGGGTAGAATTTTATGAAAAATCATCATCCAAAAAAAGAGAAAATCATAAAAGCAACAGTTGGAGCTCAGTGCACATTTGGATAGGCTGTGTCATCAAAAGACCTCTTGCCAAAATTTCTCCCAGAGGATGGAGGTAAATAAAGAGCTGCTTTGCCGCACACTGGGGCAGCTGGTCGGGTGTGCACCCAGCCTCACCTTCTGGAGGATCTGTTTTGCCATGGCCAAGGAAACTTCCATTGCCCCATGTCCTGAGCATATGCTGGGTGGCTCTTTGACACCCATCAGACCTTACCTATGGCCCCAGTTTGCAAACCTCAGCCCTCTGAGGCAGCAGACTGCCTTTGCTGAATTGTGATGACCCTCTCCATCCTTTTAAATCAATTTTTAAAAATCTAGTTATGTCTGTTTCCATGTGCCATCTTCTCCCACTGCAGCATCTGCTCATTCCCTCTCTGCTTTGCCCCCACCAGCCCCATTCCCCACCGAGTCACAATGCAGGCAAACATTCATGTAAATGCTGTTGCTTTATGATATATGTGTGAAAACCTCATGACATGCCTGTCTTTTGATCAAGTCATGCTCACAGAGCCAAACTCCTCCAGCCCGTGTTGCTGGGGCATACTTTCACACTGCAGCCCCTATAAACAGCAGCAGCTCCAGGAGAGGTGTTTATCTGGGGATTTTCAATAGGAGCTGTCAAAGTTAGGGCCAGGTTTATATGCAATGTCTGTAGTGCTTGGAAGAAGGGTATCATGAGCACCCCTTGCTCGCAGCTTGTGTTGCAAGTTGTTTAGGGCTGTGCTGGCACTGCTGTGAGAAGCTGGTGTTCTCTGTTGGCACACAGGAGATAAGTGCTATCTCTGTGATGAGGTGTTGCTGGCAACCAGTGCCTGCCCTGAGTCCATGGCCACCCATCGAGGCAGTGGGCAGAAGTTTCCTTCCCAAGCAAGTGCCCAGTGCTGGAGGCTGACTGCTCCCCTCGGCTGCCACGCAGAGAGCCAGCCGGCTGCTGCTTGTCAGCCACACGGGGTCTGAAATCCTCACTGCTGTGCGTCCCGGCTAGGTGGAAACCACAGCAAGACAATAAGGTCAGCTATAGGCAGGGGGCTGCCATTGCCAGATCTGGTAACACTGCACCTGTCCCAATTCCCATGTGAAACCTTAATTCACAAAGACAGGAGCATAAATGTGACAATTGTTGGTTAGGCTTTTTTCCCAGTATGTTTTAACATCCATCCTTTCCTGCCCCCAAACCTGTGCTTTACAGCAGAGGGAGACATGGCGGAAATATAAAAGGCTCTTGTGAACTCCCAAGCAGAGGACTGTCCTCTTTGCAGGCATCCCTGGGGCAGACCAAAACCTTTGATACACTCTTAGCACACAGGCACTTATCAAGCACCGCCTGTCTCTTGCTTTTCAAGACCAAAACAGAGACGGAATCAGCATAATTTCAATTTCTTTAATCTGATGACCAGCTGGCGCAGCTGATAAGCGTGTCTGGGAGGCCCCAGAGAGCAGGCAGCCTTCAGCCATCCCCACTTCCAAGGGGGGGATGTGTTCTACAGATGAAGTTTGCTCCTCTTCCTCCTACTCTCCAGTCTCCAACATGAGCTGCTTTGAGTTTTTGTTTGAGCCACTTCACTGCCACTATACCACTTTTCCTTTCACAGAGTCATTGAAGTCCTCTAATACAGGTTATTTAAACATAGCTTTGAAGGTATAATTTTCATACAAGTGTGTGTCTGTTTGTGCATGCCTAGCATGCAGTTCCTGCACTCTGCATGTGTGCCCTGACTGCCCTTGCTGGCCTGCCTGGCTCAGGCCTGCACACACCCAGCTGGCTGTGTGGGTGCACAGGCGTGCCAGGAGCACATCCAAATACAAACAGGATTTGCCATCGGCCATGAAAACCTGCAGTGTGCAATTGCCTGTGGATGTTTGGGGTGTAATTCTTGGGGATGACAAACTGTCCATAGCTCCTTATGGACTGCACTGCTGTGCAAATTCCCTGAGACCAACTGGTCCAGATCCCAAAGCTCCGTAAGCTGTGCCCCTGGAAGATTCACCCAGATGGAGGGAGACAGCAAGGGAGGGAGCAGGCTGATGGCAGTGTGTGGGAGCGTGGCACAGGAAACACTGCTTCCAGGAGTAAAAATTAGTGAGCTAAAGTACATTTTTCTGCTTGCATGCAGGTCCCTGCTTTGGTCAGGTAGCCAAGCTGGAGGACAGCAGAGAGGGAACAACTTGCTTGCCAGCTCCCCTACAGGCCCACCATCCAGAGTCAGGGAGAGCTGAAATCAGCCAGTGAGGGGTGCCTGCCCATGGACACCAGCTGCTCACAGAGCAGTAAACGATTGTGTTTCTTCACCAGAAAGAAGATGAGGCATGTGATATTTCTTGCCAGCATTGGTGCCATGGGTATTTATTCCTTTTATGTGAGAAGAAAAAAATTCCAGAAGAACCTAATAAATCACAGTATAAATGCTACTATTTGAAAGATCTGGGTTAGAAATTACTTGAACTTTCATGAGTTTCACATGTCAGGGGTGTGGGTGATTTAGGCTGGTGATTATTCAAGACACAGGGTGTGATTGGACTTTTAGGATTTGGAAGGATTACACATGCTTGTCAAGTGGGTGTTTAATCTCTCTTCAGTTATACCTTCAGTTTGTAAATGTTGAAGCTATAAATCATCACACCCTTGGTCCATGGCATAGGACAAACTGTGCTGATTTCCTCCCACCTCAGCTTAGATTAACTGCTTTTCTCCAGTGCTATTAATGCCCTCCAAATTATGACTTTTCCTTTTTTAGCCCACACTGTTGTGTGCACACACACATGCAGGCAGGCCTGTGTTTCATAACAGGTTTTTGTGCTTGTGACTCAGAGCTGAACTATTAAACCATAACACATGGTTGACATCTGGAATTCTCTCAGACATTTTTGTCATTTGAATATTGGTAGCCATGGTTTGCTACTCTCCTCCAAAATGTGACTTTCTTTATTCTCAGCTCATAAAGACAGAGCTAGAAGATTTTACTGAGCCTGCTGGTGTCACTTGATCAATATATATAAAATATTTTGTCCAAGCCTGCTTTGAAGGCACATGTGTTCAGAGAGTTTGGCAGAAAGATCTTACTAAAGAAAGCCTCTGCTTCATCTTTAGGTTTAAAATGATTGCATACCATGAGAATATTCAGAAAATCATTGTTTTTGTACAGCAAGAGCCTGTGGTTGCTAAAAGTCACAAGCAGTCACCTAGCTAGCAAAATGGGGTAAGAATTGCAAATGGATTGGCTTGGTGTTTGAATATAATTATTTATATTAATCCCTCCAAATGAATGCCACTCATTTGGCTGATTTTAGAGGAAGATTAAAATATGCCTGTATTTGCTGTAATGTGGAACAGTTTGTCTTACCTGTGTCTCACAGGGTGTTGTGTGCTATTCCCAGGCTGTTTGCCATGAGCTAGTACGGTCCTGCAGAGATTAAGATTTTGCATTCTTCTTTAAATATTGTGGGGTTGCCACTCAGAGTGCTGTAACTAAGGATGTGTTAAGTTTCACATTGATACCAAGGATGTAATGAAAACTTCTGTCTATCTGCCACTGTGATAAGTGTCAAGCAAAAGGGATGAGCTGCGGAAATTGTTCCTGGCTTTGACTCAGAAAAACATCTACTCTTGTTTTTCAATCCAGCCCTACAAGCACATTTTTAAATTTAAGGGTTGTCTGGTTTTCCACTGACATTGAGAAGAATGTAACACTGCTTCGTTGCTGCTTCAGGAAGAGAGGAAGAGCACTGTCTGAAGCCTATGCTGTCCCCTCTCAGAGTAAATATAGGATGTGTTTAAGGCACTTTCTTTGCCTGGTGAGCAGCTGCAAAAGAGGGGTGACTGCCACTAAGTTACAGAAGGTGATCACAGAGGTTTCTGAGAGATGGAGATAGGAAGGTTTGTTGCAGAGGCTTTCTAGTCCTTGGCTATCAGAGCAAAAAGTGGCAGTGGTGGTGCAGCACTGTGATGCCTTTGAAGGCATACATGTTGTAGCAGTGAATTAATGTCATTTGGTGCAGGTTTTTTGTGTGGTTCACAGTAAGGCCTCTCAGATTCAGCTGGGAAGGCTTCACCTGCAGCACTTGGTCTACAGCACAGAACTGACACGTATAGCTGACTCTGGTGATCACTTGTCTGTGTGTGGCCTGAGCTGCCAGCTTTCCACGCATGTATTTTTTGAAAGTCTTTTTTTAGTTGTT
The DNA here is from genome assembly GCA_013397975.1 of Machaerirhynchus nigripectus. NCBI lineage: Eukaryota > Metazoa > Chordata > Aves > Passeriformes > Dicruridae > Machaerirhynchus > Machaerirhynchus nigripectus. Next base: position 370,663 of record VZRQ01005887.1, read on the forward strand.
TTGTTTCAGACCTGGTCATGTTTGTTCTGTTCACGATAACTGAGTAAAATTCTCATGTCAGTGGTTCAGAAAATAATTTGTGCTCTGGCTCAAACAGTCAGGTCTCTGACTGTTACTGCTTTTTAGTAATAACACCATGCCAAGGGAGTCTCCTTGTGACAGGCTGTGACCTTTAAACACATGATGGCTGGAAGAGCATTCTTCCCAGGGTCTTTCATCCTCACAGCTGCACTTCCCCACTGACTGGACAAGTGAGTACATTATTCTACTCACCTGTCATGATTAAAGTGGAATCCTTTGAACTCCTACAGACTGGTTTCTTCACCAAAAGCCTCTGGTGCTGATGTGGCTCTGAACTCTACGTATCCTTGCAACAAGGTTTTTCAGTGCACATGAATACATATGCACAGATTCACTAAAGGTGAGTGATATTTGGGCAGCCGGATTGCCTTCTATGATGAAACAACTTCCTGAATGGATGAGGGGAGAGCAGTGGATATTGGCTATCTCAACTTCAGCCAAGGCTTTGGCAGTTTCTCTCACAACATCCTCACAAACTCAGGGATGTGGGTTGGATGAGTGGGCAGTGAGGTCGATCAAGAACTGTCTGAACAGCAGATCCCAGAGGGTCAAAATCAGCGGCACAGGGCCCCATTGGAGGCCTGTCCCTAGTGGTGTCTCCCAAGGTTCAGTGCTGTATTGTTTAACTTCTTCAGCCGTGACTTGGATGAAGGGCAGATGCCTCCTCAGCAAGTTCACCAAGGACACAGAGCTGGGAAGAATGGCCAACACCCCAGAGTGCTGTGCAGCCCTTCAGAAGGACCCTGACATGTCGGAGAGATGGGCACCTGGAGTGCTGTGTCCAGTTCTGGGCTCCTCAGGAGAACAGAGACATGGAGCTCCTGAAGCAGGTCCAGCAGGGGCTACAGATCTTATGAGAGGTCTGGAGTGTCTCTTATGAGGAAAGGCTGAGGGAGCTGGGCCTGTTCAGCTTCAAGAAGAGATGACTGAGAGGGGACGCCATCAATATTTACGAATATCTGAAGGGAAATTGCCAAAAGGATGGACCAGGCTCTTCTTGGTGGTGCTGAGCAATGGAACAAGAGGCAATGGGCAGAAACTGATGCACAGAAGTTCCACCTGAACATGAGGAAGAATTTCTTCACTGTGCAGGTGACCATGCCTTGGAAGATTGCCCAGAGAGGTTGTAGATTCTCCCTCACTGGAAATATCCAAGAACTGCCTGGACACAATCCTGTGCCATGTTCTCTCAGATTATCCTGCTTGAGCAGGTAGGTTGGACAAGATGTGGTCCCTTCCAACCTGACCCAATCTGTGATTCTGTGTGTTAAAGTGACCCTGGTGGCTGTGTCCCTGACTTTAATGAAAGCAGAGGTGGCCCTCGGTAGGGGTGGCCATGGCCAGAGCAGTACCAGCCCATCTGCAGCCCAGAGCAGGCAAGACCACCCAGTCCATCTCCTCGAGCTGGTATGCAAATGTAGCTGTATTTTAGCTGCTGACAGCTCTGTTAATGGATTATGTGGGTACACAAAAGTGATGTGCTATAAACAGCAATTAAAACTGTGTTGTCAGAGTGTCAAAATCAATCTCAGTTCTTGATATGGCCAGACACGCTACTTATTTTCCCATTATAAGGGTTAGAGCTTGTTGTTATGGTTATCAGGTGCTTCTGATTGTCAGATTCTGACAAAGTGTAAGACCCTGAGTTGAGCACTTCCTCACCAGATCTCTGAGTCAAGCTGATTTTGCTGGAAAACTTCAGCCAAAACACGTGGCTGTTTTTGAGCACAAATCCTGTGCACATAAATCCTGGTGGACACCCACTCCTGGGGTGACCCATGCTTGCTTCATCCCTTGGAGTGGCTCAGCGGGGTCACGTGCCCTGGGACTTGCACCAGCCCATGTCAATGCCTCTTCCACCAGCTGAAGTGTGTGCTGTCCCCATGGAGCTCAGAACTGTGCTTCAGCTTGGCCTGAGTGGTTTATGCTTCTCCAGTCTCGGGTGGGACAGGAGGGACTGTCTTTGCGTCTGGCCCCCAGTGAGGGCCACAGTTTTGGCTTGCTTCTTGTAAAATGAAAATTATTGCTTCCCACACCTCCTTAACCCTTGTCCATCTCCCCAGGCTGCCTTCAAAATGAACATGTTGTTTCTGAAGCACTCACATATAGTAGTGGCATGGGAGAAAACAGGCAGAAATTAATTAGTCTGTCTTCAGAGCGAGGTTTTGGGGATTATAGAAAATAAGCCTGTTAATCATTATGGAGAAGGTAGAATGCTCTGAACTGAGTCCTCACTCACCCTGGGTACTTAATGACATGTTTTCACTAGAAAAAAATTGTAAGATCACGTTAATTAAAGGCTATGCCAGAATGCATATGTACAAGGGGGGTAATTGAAGAATGCTGAATGTCTGCCAATTTGACATTACCAAACTAGCTTGATTTTTCAACCATAGTAATATTCTCATATTTATGTATTTTTTGGGATGCCATATGAAAGAAAAATATTTAAGCAAAATAGCATACTGAGCAGAGTAAATTGGAACAGCAGGGTTCCTTGTTACTCTGTGCCTGATGGAGAAAATGAAAAAGGATAGTAAAGGGAGCAGGGAAGCAATGGTTTGTGTATCATACATAAAAAGGTACTGTAACAGTGGTGATCTGTCTGCCATAGTAATGAAGTCAAGCATTTGGAATAATATGATTTCACAGCAAGACAGGGTAGTAGAGCTCTGTTGGGCTGAATCTGTATTAGATGATGTGAATTATCTACATGAAACTACAGAAAAGGTTAAATCTTAGTTTTATTAAATAGTGGGTCACAGCAGACAGGATCACCTGACAGGTTTTCTAGGTTCCTAGTTTTCCTTTTCTCTAGCTTGTTATTCATTGGAGCTCTGCACAGCTCTGCGGGCTCCATGCAGCACTGGGCTTGCAAATTCACGGTGCTAGCCCTCTTCCCTAGGCACCTTACCTTGTACTGTGCTGTCAGACACAATATTCAAAGACATCATTCCCTTTAATATCTCTGGTTTCTCTGCATATATCCCTGTTAGGAAAAAAAAAAAAAAAAGAAAGAAAATTCTGCCATCCTGGAGCTAAGAGGACCTGACACAAGAGTTGCTTTTTCAACAAAATGTGATTGGGTTTGTATCCCCAGATCTCCAAGTATCTTAGGCCACCAGCTCCTATCTGATCTCTGTGACTTTGTTCCCTTCTTTCCTTGGGCTGGCACCTTATGGCTCATTACCTCACACCTCCCTTCAATTTCCCTGTGCTGTTTTCAGACTTACGTTTCTGAACTAAGTCAAAATCATTGGCCTTTTACAAGTAGTTTCCAGTCAGAATTACTTCTGCTGGGACACCTCTGAGGAAAAAGAATTATCTGATTAAAAAGAGGAGAATAAAACCACACACAATGTGATTATACCTGAATCTGTTGGAAGGTCAGCTGATTTTTCAGATGATTTAAAACCATTAAATTGAGCAAGGACAGATATGCGTCGTTACTTGATTTTATCTTCATTGCCCTGGGTGCCTTTGATCTCCATTTGTCCTTTCCCCTGTTTGTTTGAAAGGCTCTTTCATGCCTTTCTTCAAAGTAGACTGTAAAGCCTTTGGGACAAAGATCAGTGGTGTGTCGGTAAACGGGAAGGACAGACTGACTCCCTCATCTTGCCCAGTCTGTGGGAAATGGGTGAACGCTGCAGTGCTGACAGCAAGAATGGGTAAATCTGCCCTTGGAGTACGGAAATTTACCTGTGGCCACACTATGGGCAGAGACTTAGTTTGCCTGAGCAGCTTATCTGGATTGCTTGGTGGCCAGGGGAGTAGCTGCTTGGGGCACCTGTGCAGCATTCAGGAGCCAGCCTGGCCAGCACTGTAACCTGTTATTGACCAGAAGCCTTGGCCAAGGGACATCAAAAATCAGCCATTGCAAAAAACAGATTAATCATAGAAACATCACGTGTTTGTTAGGTTTTGTAGAGTTTTCACTCCAAGGGGATGTTCATAAAGAGTTTCAATAACTACTGCAGAAGCAATGATCTTGAAGACAATCTCAAATAACTAATTATTGTCAGATTTTACACAATCAAAAAGAGTATTATGAGGAAGAGCTAGAGATAAGACAACAAATGGAGCAGTATCAGAAATTACCCTAGAAATGTGCATTGATCTTTTTTATGTTTTTAATTTGTGTAGTGCTTCAGGGAATAACCTATGTGAAGCAGTTGTTGTAATGCTAAATTAAGGAGGAACAGTTGTGAGAGAGGCAGGTCTTAAACACCTGGCACAATGCAAAAGCCCAAACTGAACCAGAAATGCTACTTACAATGTAAATATTAAACAGTAGCTGTTTTCCCTAAAGACTATTCTCTAGACTTTGTTACAGTGGTTTGGGGATATCTTAGCTCTTCTTGACATTTTACTTTTGCCTTCCTTGGTTTTTGGCTCTGTCTCTTGCTGTGAAGAAGAACTGCGTGAGTACCTTAGTGCTTGTGTCTACAGAAATATTAAAGATGAAATGTGCTAAAATCCTGAAGGAAAGTGGAGGGAGTGGCTACCAAAGCATTTAAATGGGAATTTTCCTCATTTGGGTTGGTAGTTCCTTGGGCGCAGGTTTTTGCAGGTATCTCGTATTAGGCACGATGACTTATATTTGAGAAAAATCTCATCCCTCATTAGTGACATCTTTATTTCAATCCCATCAGAGGTAGATATGAAAGACTGGACTGTGTTTCTATAATCAGAGGGGAAGTGTAGGTGAATGCATTATCAAGAAAACTGCCCTACTCAGCAGGGAGGCTGAGAGACTGGTAAATTAAAATTGAAGATGGTTGTGAGCGGTTTGTCTGGGTTTGGTTTTTGTCCCTCACTACTCAACATTTTAATGAAGTAAGGACAGTTTATTAAATTTGCAGATAACACCAAGGTTAGAGTGCTGTGATCGTATCTCAGAAGGGTTTTGAATTGTAAAAGATCTCAGTGAATTAAAGATATGGGCTGCTAAAGGATGGTGTAAATAAAGACAGTCCAAAGCTCTGCCTTCTCAGAAGCAATGAGATCAACGGGCACAGGTAGGGAAGTGCTAAATGGGCAGGAGTTTGGAGGAAAGCTATTCTGGGGCATGTAGTTTCAAAAGTGAACATGAGGCAACATTATCTTCCAGTTGCAGAGGGATGTGGAAAAATTGCCAGTAAGGATAGCAGTGTGAGCTCTAGGAGGAGGCACTGAGCCTGTGACAAAGCAGCTCAGGAGCTGTGTCACCAGGAGAGAAGTTGGGCACCACCTGGAAAAAGCCCACAAAGAACCAAAATCGGATGCAGCAAATAATGTCTGATGGTGAAAGACTGAGGGTTTTCCAGCTCAAAGAATGAGAGAATGAGGATGGAAGAAAGAAATGTTTTACTGCTGCAGAACTGCTGTGGAGTAAAGGAATGGCAATTTGTAAATAGCAGTGAAGAAGTCTCTGGTTTTAAAATAGGAAATGCTTTCTGATGATAGTGATGGTGAACTGCAGGAATAGGATGCCAGTTTTTAAGAACCATTGGGAGAAACACATCCTAGAAGTGACACTGGAGCAGCTGATTCTGCCTTAAAGCAGTGGGAAGAAGTTCATAGCTTTTCGAATTCTTTTCAGCTGTATCCTTCTAGGAGTCTACAACACAAATATTTCAAAGCGTATTGCTCTGAGCAAACTGAAAGAGAGGAAAACCTGGCTTCAGACTTTTCCTGGTATGTCAGGTGGTACAGCTTTTCTTTCCAGAACAATAGGTGTCCTGGCTCATTTTCAAGGACAGTGGGGTGGAATGAAAGAATAATATAAGAAACTTGTATTCTGGGAAGGGGTTTCTTCTGCAATTTATTGTGGCTGCACTCTGACATGGCATGAATGTTTGGAATCTCACCACTTCTAATGTGGCTTTGCAATGAGCTCTAAATGTTACTGCTCCCCGTTGGCTCTCATTTTTTTTGTGTGTCTGTTGATGAATGTAATGCTAGACTTTGTAGTATGTAGCTAGTCTAAAGAAAAGTAGCCATTAAATGCAACTTGTTGAGAACTTGGTTCAAGCTGCAGCTAGATTTGGCAAATAAGTTTCTGTGAGTCTGTTTCACGGCAACATGAACTGTGCGATTCCTACAGGGGAAACAAAAAACTAAGAATAGTGTTACTGAGAATGTGGCTTTGGTGGTTTTTCTTCGTAAAGAGGTAGATAAGCAAGATGTAGCCTGTAAAAGGGAAGAAGATGTGTGTGGGTGGGTATACAGGAGAAATTGGAAATTCCAGGTGAGATCTAGTGGTTTAGGAATATAGAAAGGTAGACTGGATTGGCTAACTCGAAATCCTCAAAGAAAGCTTTGTACTTTAGCTGCAGCAGGAATTACTGTCTCAGATAACATTTTTTTGAGCTGCTTCTCTTATGTATGTTCTATAATTAAATTCTAAAAAGTTATCAAGGGCTATGTCAAATGCATTAAATAAGTATCTGAAATACAATGCTTCCAGCTTCCAAGCTTAGTGCAATTACTCTGGAGTTTTGTGACAAAGAGTTTCAGACATTTTTTGTAGGACATAGAAATGTCCAGATGGAGAAAGAAATTTCAAGCATTTCCATTAAAATGGAAGAGTTCTATGAAATCAGGTTGATTTTCCTGGAATTTTACAAAGAAGAGGAACAGTAGAATAGTTTAACATTTTTCTGATAGGATGCTTATTTTAAAACATTTTGACAAAATCTCACCCTTCCTCCAGCTGAGCACTGAATATTGCAGTAAAATACATAATATTGGGATGTTTTGATTTTATTGATTCCAGAATGTTCATATGACTGAAAAACAGATGATGCTGCAGAACCACTAATTCAAGAAGTGGTAACCTGAGCAGCGTGCTGCAGCCTGATGGGAGAGAAACAGGTCTTACACAGCTGTCCTTGAAAGTTTCCTCACTTTGTGGCTTTTCCCCAAGAAGATCAAAGGGGAGAACCAAATTTGCCCTAACAAGACAGATTTTTAACCAGATAGAAACTAAGCCAGATGGTATGAAGCTTCCTAAAAGGCCTCCACCAACTAGCTTCTTCCAAAGAATGAGATTCCACCTCCAGCTGCCCTTTTGTTCCTCTGGCACTGCCCTGGGTTATCCCCACTGCCTGCAATTGCTCCTTGAATATGATCAATAGGAGACTACATCACGGCTCCCAAAAATATTTCATCTTACACAGTATGGACCTCTGTTCTCACACATCTGAAGTGGCAGAGTCTGTGTGACTTTCCTCTGCTGCGTGCAGAGCTTAACGCAGAGGAGCTGTGAGCTGTTTCTGCTGCTGATGTTGCTCAGCAGGTTGCCATGCTCTGCTCAAAGAGCACTTCCCCAAAGAAGTGATGGGATTAGTGATGTGCTGCCAAACCTGAAAGAAAGAATCCCATGATAGAACAGGATTAAATGACAGCTGTGGCATGTCATTTCCACATCTCCATCGTCAGTACTAACTGAACTGTTTATTTGCAACCCCAAGCTCCTCCCTGAGGAAAATTTACAGAAAAGCTGGTACAGGAAAGCTGGTACACTGCTTAGTTGATTCACCAGTTACACAGAATCAGCTCCAACCCACAGAACCCCGTAGAAAGGGACTGTGTGGAGCTGATGCAATTACTGTTTCATCACATCATGCATTTGAAGTGAGTGCATCTAAAGTCTAGAGGAAAATTATGTAATTCTCCTGCACCACTTTCCTTCTTTGGGGATTGCAGCTTCCATTTGCTGAAAAATGATTGCTGAAGACAATTTAGTGAGACAAAACAGATCTCCTGTTTGCCTCCAAGCAGTGAGGTCAAATTTAGGTTGAACAATTGTTTTACATCTGCTGTGTTCCACTAAGCTTGCAGTTCTGTCGATCAAGCAACTGCAGTGGTCTGATCAATTACTTCTTCATAAGCTTGTGCTGTTATCCAAATCTGTGTTACTGTTAAGTTTAATACTGTTAATATCTTCCTATTTATTCCTCTCCAGATAAAGCATAAATTTCCAGATGTCTTCATATGCCTCCTGCCTCACAGGTTAAACATAGCACCTTGCTTCAGGGGAGGCTGGCAGATTTGGAAGCCACAATGCATCTCCTGGATGGCTTCCAGGCTCTCTGACCAGGACTGAGAGTCGTAAGGTCAGTTATTCCTCATGGGAAAGAAGAGGAAAACTGTAGAGTGGGTCTGAAAATTGAAGCCTTGATATATTGGAATGCAAGAGAAAGAGCAGCTGACTGCAGGTTGGACTGCACATTCCCTTTGCAGCAGCACTTCCACCCTGGTATCCCAGGTGTTCAAACACAGGAGCTCAGACCCAGACGCCCTGTGGTGCACACCACAACCCTCTGACTGACTAATCACTGCAGGCAAGAGGTCGGGCTTCTCTCTCTGGCAGCTAGAGCCCATAAACAGGTTATTTCAGTGAAATATTTTTCTTGAAAAAACATGGTGTGCGAAGTCTGTTTTCGCTCACACAAATAATAATTGTTTCAAGCTCTTCAGCTTCACAGGTGTTAAGCAGGAGAATGTCTGCACCTTTCCTGTACCGTGCCCTGTAGGCTTGGCACTATGTTTATTGCAAAGCACCCTGAAAGCTGGATCCCTCAACAGCAGACCTTGCACCCGGGTTTCTTGTCTGTACACCAGCGCTTCCCTGCAAAGCCTGGAGCTTGGTATGCCTGTGTCTCACTGGGTTCCCTTGAGGTGCTGGAGGTCTGGTTTTCAGATCCTCTTCTGAATGAGACAGAAACAAGAATTAAACCTCAGCCTGTTGGTTTTCTGGTAGTTTCTTTAAACAAAGGTTCAGACTGCAATATTGGGACTTCTTATCTCAAAAATATTGGTCTAGTTTTCATTCTGATATGAAATGTTTGGATGCTGTAATGGAATAGGATTTCTATCTAGCTTCGCAAGGGAGGTGGTGCCGCGGTGTGACCCCTGCCCGTGAGGGCGCCTCGTTGAAGGGGCTCCGCGGCTGATCCCCGCTGGGCTGTGGCTGCGAGACCGGGCTCGAGAGCGGAGCCCTGGCCGCAAACGCACCAAGGGTGCGACGAGGGCTCGGTCGAAAAGGCGCTTCGGAGACAGGAACAAAGAGGGACTCTTCGTGGGGGGTGCAAGCAGGAAGGGTTTATTCAGAGGCGCAGGGAAGCTAACACGAGGGAGAGGGGAACACGAAAGAGCCGGGGGAGAGGGCGGAGCACTGCCTTTGAGGGGAGACGAAGGGGAGGGATTGCAGAGGAATCTCCCAATGCTGGGTCGGGGGGAAAGGGATTGACATGGAAGGTACCCCAATAGGAGCAACCGAGGGGCGTAGCTGATAACCGCAACCAACCATCTACCGAGGAACTCAGAACCTTCCAGATCGGTATTGCGTATGCATCAGCTGGGAGTGGAGGAAACCTTGGGGATTTACACGAGTAACAAGGGGAATTGTGGGGTACATGACACATCCTTAAGTTGGGGTGCATCAAAGGTACAGGGACTGACTGCCAAAGCAAAACCTCTCTCATGTAAGTGTCAGAGAGCCCATGCCTCCTTGGGCAAAGAGGAATAGGTCTCTCTAAACGAGGGAGTCTGGGGCGGTGGCCAGGTCTGCCAATGCACCTGTTTCTGGGTTTTGGGGTGACCCGCCGGCCAGGCGGCTGACCACCGTCACAAGGTGGTCCATGGCATGTCTTTGTAGATCAGTTGTATGGTGTGAGAGAGCTATTGGGCTCTCAGAGAGCGCCATATCAGTAGTTAATATTTCAGATAAAGAATATATCCTCCCCTTTGCTTGTTACAGTCCTGTTGTCTCTCTTTTTCAAGTAGAGATGATGTGGTCAGAAAAAGGTGTTGATTTCTTATGAGGCAGAGTAATTCTCTGTAGCCTCTGATTACTATAATATATATATTTTTTTCTCTCTCTCATTGGCTTCATATTCTCCCTTCTCTGCAGCTTCTGAAGACCTGAGCTTCTCTTTGGCAAACCCGTATGTGGGAAGATGAAAGCAGTCAGTGGTCTTTTGGAAGGGACCCATGTGGCCTGCAGTACCCCTGCAAGACTGTTTTCTGCAGAGATGTCAATGAGCTTGCAAATACCAGATAATGATAAAGAGAAGTAGGATCACAGCTCATATTGCCTTACATAGAAAACATCAAGTTATCAAGTCATAATTCACAAGTGAAAACGTGTAATTAAACTTTATCAGTGCTCCCTTTCTTGATTTGTCTTAACTTTTTTCCACAGTTGATAAAGCGCATTAGTAAAACAAATTCGATGTGGTCTCTTCTTGTTGTCCTGTATGTTTGTTAAGGTTCATGTAATGGCAAACCTATGTCTTGGTTAGAAATTATATCCACTGGAAAGTACTTAAGCACACAATAGGAATTGTGGGAAAGGATATGAAAGTCTCGAGTAATGGAAGTTTGGACTGAACTATGTTTCAGCTGCCAAGGAGGGAAAAAAAAGCAAACCACCCAAGTTTGGGTGTTCTTTGTCTGTCCAGTAAAATGTAATAAAAAGGAAAATTTTACTTTGGAGATACAAATGTATTACTTTCATCTCAAATGAAATATTATAATTTTTACACTGTCAAAGTACTTATGCAGTTTAGTTAAAAATGATCACCTGCCTTTGCTTGGCTAACACTAGGTGAATTATGAACAGATGAATTTTGGTCACCTCTGAAATGACTGATTTTGTTGCAGCTTTATTTGTAATCACCTGTCACACCAATGAATCTGTTTTTGTAGACTCTGAAACAAAAAAGGGCAGAAACAAAAAAGCAAGGGGCTGTCTAAGGCAAGAGCTATATTTACAATGATGTTGAAGTTCCATTTTAGAAATGATGCAAGAGACATAGATTTTCCTTTAAGCCAGATAAGGCCTTAGTGTTGCTGTCATCCTGCTTCATCATCCCTAGGAAGATTTGTGGTCCCTGCTCCTTGATGGTGCCTGAGGTACTTCTACAGCACAAACTTTCTGGCTGTTACTGCTGCCTTTACGAAGCAAATCCTCTGTATAAGATGATGGCTATCACCTAGGGTGAAAAAGCAAGATTCCCTCTATGCTTCAGTAAAAATGGTCCTATGTGATTTAACATGGAAAAATGTAATAGTATATGGGTTAAACAATAGCAAAGCAAGACATGCTTTAAATGAAAACAGCCCCCATGACACTGCAAGGAAAATTATCTGGAAGATGTAGTATGTATAAATTTGAAACCATTAGCCAATATCTGGCATCAATTAGAAAACCAGAGAACACTGCACTGCCCCATGGATTTGATATCACATCCTGCCCCCCCTTGCAGGACAGCACCAAGCACCCAGGGCCATGTGGGGCGAGGCAGGGCAGACTGTGCTGGGGTTATATGACCTGAACCCTTTTGCAACTAGTTTATAGCACCAATTTAGGTTACTAAATGAGGGTAGAGATATGTGGTGGGGGTAATAAGAAAACTTGCTTTTGAAGTCTTGCATTATCTTTAATTATCTTTCTCTTCTTCATGCATATGTAGGTAATGTGTCTAAACATGAAGGATACCCTGACTGTGACAAAGCTTCCTCTTCATACCCAAGCTCAGTCTGTTACTTTCCCAACAGAAATGGACAGGTGTTGCGGCAGG
>VZRQ01005889.1:43348-75353 GCA_013397975.1 Machaerirhynchus nigripectus
CCCGCGCCGCCTCCTGCTGCTCCGTGCCGGGCTCTGCGCCGCGGGTGAGCGCGCCGGGGCCGGCCGGGCCGGGCCGGGCGGAGGAAGGGATACGGCCGGGGAAAAAGACCCGCGCCCCGCCGGCCCGGCCCTCCCGGCGGGCCCCCCCCCTCCCCTCCCCNACGGCGGCTCCTCTCCCTCCTCTCCCGCAGGGACGAAACGCGCTGCCGCTGCCGCCGCCGCCGCCTTCCACAGCAGCGCGGCCCGCGCCAAGGAGGACTATTACCAGGTGCTGGGGGTGCCCCGCACCGCCACGCAGAAGGAGATCAAGAAGGCCTATTACCAGGTGCGTCCGGAGCGGCCGGGCCCGCGGCCCCGTGGGCAAGGACAGGAGCCAGGGCTGCCCACTGCCCCTTCGGTGTGGCAGGGAACAAATCCATCCTTGAGATCCACGTGTTTGGAGCCGCTGGAGACAAGGGGAGGTGGCAGTGGGAGAGCTCAACACATGGCCTTGGGGATCTCTTCCAAAGCGTGGTTTGCCTGTGCTGTCATCGCGTGTATCCTTCCAGAAGGATCTGGGATTGCCGAGAAGATCAGGAGCAGCTCCTGTAGCTCCCTGTTTTGGGTTGATAAAGGAAAATGAAGGAGTTTGGTTCCCGGGAATGCATCTAATGAATACCAGGCTCTGCCTGATGTGTTTTTGGCATGTGAGTTATGCTAAAGTAAATAACTCCTGCCTGTCCCTAATAGTTGGTTTTGTTTTTTAGTTGGCAAAGAAATACCACCCTGACACAAACAAGGATGACCCCAAAGCGAAGGAGAAGTTCTCTCAGCTGGCAGAAGCGTACGAGGTAATAGCAGGATCTTATTGTGATGAGAAGGAGGAAAGATTGGAAGGTAGATGAGGGGAAACATTTCCTGTAAAACCATGGCTGGTTTTTGATGCACTTCAGTGTGGAGCACCTTTATCCCAAGAAATTACTTGGTCCAAGTGTCTGGTTTAGCTGCTTTGGGCTCTTTCAGTTTTGCCCTTCCTTAGCAGTGGCTGGCATGGATGTCACTTCCATAGATTTATTGTCAGTTTAAATAATCAAATAAGAAACCTGTCAGCAGGTGGTTAGGACAGAGGGACTTCCACTGTGCTCCCCCAGCCCTGTTTTTTGATTCCAGCAGTCTTAACTGATATAAGAATGATCAGCTGCTTAATATAAGTTATTCCTGCTTTTTATAAATTAGTAAGATCTTGTCATTTTTCTGGTGGTGAACCAAGAGGCATCATGGAAGCAGCAGCTTGTCCCTGACTCCCAGGGTTTGAGAGCTGGGCGAGCCCTCTTGATGGCAGGAAAGAGCGAGGGATTCTCCTGGATCCTACAACCCCCTGATGGCCCCACTCCTTGCCCCCCAGGTGCTGAGTGACGAGGTGAAGAGGAAGCAGTACGATGCCTACGGGACAGCGAGCTTTGAGGCCGGCGCGGCCGGGGCCGGGGCTGGCGCGGGGCGGCAGTACTGGAGCAGCGGCCCCTCCATCGATCCCGAGGAGCTCTTCAGGAAGATCTTTGGGGAGTTCTCGGGATCCCCTTTCGGAGATTTTCAGAGTGTCTTTGACCAGCCACAGGAGGTAGGAGGTGCCTTTAGGAATGAAATGGGAAACTCAAACGAGCGTCTCTCCCCAGCTTCTGTCACAGAGTGCTCTGGGAGCGAGAGCTGCAGCAAGGAGTTATTTCTGGGAATTGTCAGTGTGTGAGTGTCCCATGGCATGGGGGGAGAGTCTCATAGTTTTGCTAAGCTGTGCAGAAACACACCTCACACCTCCAGACAGGATGTTTTTTCTGGGCTTTAGCTACTTCTCTGGTGTTTGCTGACACCACTCAGTGCTGCCGAGCAGTTCTATCACTGTAGAGGCATCTTTTCTGCTGCAGGTTGATTTACATATGCCTGCTTTGATCTGTAATGCTAAAACCCACAAAATACCTTGTAACTATAAACCAGACCTTCCAGCAATACGTTTGGCTGCTTAATTGGCTTAATTTTGCAACTTAATTAGCTTCACATTGCAGTGAGGCCCATAATAAAACAAAGTCTGTCTTGTTCTTCGTGCTGCAGCTTAAATGCTCCTTTAAGTGTTGATGGTTCATGTGTTGTCTTCAGAAGTGTTTGGTACTCCTGGTTTTACTAAAACTGACCTTTTTCTTATAAGGAGAATTTCTTCTTTTGATCAGTCATCTTTACTGATGACTTCTATTTTAAGCATTGTTTGGTATTTAGCCTAAACTCTTCCCAGTCTCCTTAAGACCCTGTCCCACCTCAGTCATGGATCCATATCCATGTTTCCTGTGCAGTATATCATGGAACTGACGTTCACCCAAGCTGCAAAAGGTGTTAACAAGGAGATCGTGGTGAACATCCAGGACTCCTGTGAGCGCTGCGATGGCAAAGGACATGAACCTGGCACCAAAGCTCAGCGCTGTCACTACTGCAATGGCACAGGCATGGTAAGTGCTGAGCAGGACACCAGCTCTGCTGTGCTTTCCCTTCTTGGGGAGAGTCGCTTCATTCCATGGTGGAAAATTATCACCCCACTCATCAGCTTATCTCGGGGTAAAGCTGAGTTAATGTCAGCTTGACGCTAAGAGGCACTAGGAGGATTTTCTTTGTGTTAAAAGTGCTGTGCCCAGCTGAAAGCACGAGCCTTCAGGCTGGATCCTCTGCTACTGCACATCCCACAAACCGTATGAACATCGTGTAACAGCTCTGAAATTCCTTGGGCAATAAAGATACCCAATTCCTTGGGTATCTTTTGAGTTGGGGGGTGGATGAAGGTGGTGAAAACCCAAGGGTAATCATAAAATAAGAAGATGCAGGTAATGCTAGAGCTGCAGGCTTTGGGGTTCCATGCATCTGATTCCTTGTGTGCTTCAGTCTGGTGGGTGGCTCTCACAGTTCAGTCCAGAGCTTAGGCACCATAAGGTTTTCCTGAGCGCTGGCAGTAATTCATGTAAGTGGATTGTCCTTGGGTTCCTCAGAACACAGATGTTTGTAGCACTGTAAGGAGCTTTGTTCCTTCTTGTACATTAAAGCCTAGACGTGGAGGGCGGTGCGTTTCTCTTCCCCTCACCACGTGACACTTGCTCTTAGTAGTGGTGGTGTTCAGTGGGAATCAGAATGTGACGGTGACTGGATTTCAGAGTCAGCTTTCTGCTCCAGCCCTTGCTGAAGGATATCTCTGTCCTGACAGGGAGTGTGTGTGATTAGAGTGCCGTGTGAAAAGTCCCATCTCAGCACTCACTGTTTGCCCAATGTGTGTTTGCTCCTCCGCAGGAGACGATCAACACGGGCCCGTTCGTGATGCGCTCCACGTGCCGGCGCTGCGGCGGCCGCGGCTCCATCATCACCACGCCCTGCGTCGTGTGCCGGGGCACGGGGCAGACCAAGCAGAGGAAGACAGTGATGGTTCCTGTGCCAGCTGGTCAGTGTTGTACTTGTCTGCTGCTCTCTCTTACAGAACTGTAGTTATTTACTGCCACTGCCAGGTACAGATGGGGGAGCAGCGTAAGACCTTTTGCTGCTGAGAAATGGTCCTTAAAGCAAATCAGGTTGAGAGCTTGGCAATGGAATGGGCTAGTGATGAGATGGACCTTCCGGCCATGGATATAAATGTTTGCTTTTCCCTTCCTGAGCTTTGGTTCTTGCCTGGGTCCTCCTAGGCAGGTTTTGAAGAGTGAATCTCCAGAGGTTTTGTTGCCATGGGTCTTCCATTTGTTCTTGATGAAGCCTGGGGAGAGGGTGGGAATCCTGAAAGCCTTGGCTTGGCTCAGAGGGGTGTACTGATGGCCTTCCTCACCAGAGAGGAGAATTCAGTGGTGGAACTAAGACTTGCTTCTTTGAGACTACCTTGGGTGAGCAGCCTGTAATTTACCTCCTGCAGCTTTTGGAGGGTGCTGTGTACCTCAATCCAATGCATTTCTGTAAAAAGTTCTGTAGATACTTAAGTAACGATCCTGTTTGGGGCATAGGGATCACCTCAGAGGTGTAAACATGTGCTGACCCCTCGTCCTTTGGGCTGTGGTGGCCAGCTTTTGGGATTGGTAAGAGTTGTAGCTATCCATGTCACACGTGGGTTATAACCCAAGGTCACATTCCCTCCTGTTCTGATTGCAGGTGTTGAGGACGGGCAGACAGTTCGGATGCCTGTGGGGAAGAAAGAAATTTTCATTACGTTCAGGGTATGTATTCCACACTGGTTTATAATTTAAGTTGGTTGTTCCCTTCTCAACTGCCTGGGAAAGGACTGCAGAATGGGCAGAGGAGGAAGAGCCAGTGATCCTTTGGAACAGCTGAGGTAATATGATCCCCGTGAACTTTCCGAACAGCAGGAGATGTGCATTGTAGCAAGGGGGGTAACTTTGAATCTGTTAGTGAAGAATTGCTGCTTGTTCCAGGACTAGGCCCTTAGGGTAGTGTGAATCAAAATGCAGAGTAGGTTCTTCATGCCTCGAGTTCTTGACTTGGAAACGTGAGGGAGCTGCCTGCTGGCAGGGGTGGGAGTGCTGAGGAGAGCTGTGGGAGTTGCTGCAGGAGGCTGCCTGGCGAAGTGTCCTTCTGCAGATCCACCTTCGGGGGCTGCTCTGCACCTGTGCTGTAGCTGGGCCTCTTCTCCTGTCAGAATCCTGCCACACACCTCTCTTGAGGAGAAAATTTTTTTCAGCACCTCTTTTGTGGTGCAGGAGGGTTTAATTCTCTTCCAGCTTGTGAGGCCACTGCAAAGGTGCTTCATTTCCTCCTCACTTCTGGCTTTCCCCTGTTCAGGGTGCTGGACAAGGGGTGTCTGTCTCTGCAGAAGGTGTGCAGAAGGTGTCTGTCTCTGCAGAACGACAGTGACACGGATAAACTAACAGCAGGATTAGGGGAGGGAGTTCTGAGGTAGGAAGCAGGGATCCTTCCAATCCTTTGGCTAATTAGGTTATGTCAAGATCTGTGTTTTACTAGAAGACTAAATATTAACTCACAGTTCTTAGCCGTGCAGTTTGGGGATGGTATATGTTTTTCCTGAGACCCTTGGGAGCAGTTTACCAGGAGAACACGGTGTGCTCACTGCTCCATGGAATTCCTGCCTTCCAGGTTCAGAAGAGCTCTGTGTTCCGACGAAACGGAGCCGACATCCACTCGGATCTCCTGATCTCAATAGCTCAGGCTGTGCTGGGAGGCACAGCCCGGTGTCAAGGCTTGTATGAGACAATCAACATCACAGTGAGTACCATGAATCAGTGGGGCACAGCAGAGGCTTCTCCTTTGCTGCAAAGGTGGGGAAAATCTCCTAAGTCTGCCAGTACTGCATTTCAGACTCCTTCAGGATTGGGTAGTTTGTGACCTGCCTGGTCACAGCTCCTTTCCTGTCACTGTGTAGGGACAGGGAAAGAAAGGGATTGCTGGACAAATCCCATCCAAGGACTACAGGCTGTGTCAGGTTCTTCACTTATTCCTTCAAAAGTTTTTCCATCATTACTGGTTTAGCTTTGGGATGTGTCCCAATGCATGAGGATACCAGAGCTCTCCTGTCCTACTTTAAAGCTTGTTGGAGAAGTAGATAATTTTAATAGATGTGTAGTTACTACATAAATGTTTAATTAGAGTAATAAATGTGACACTTGTGTGTTTATAGATACCCCCTGGTGTTCAGCCAGACCAGAGAATTCGAATGAGTGGGAAAGGCATTCCCAAGGTCAACAGCTACGGCTATGGAGACCACTACATCCACATAAAGATAAAAGTTCCTCAGTAAGTAGAGCTAAAACAAGTTCCTGTGAAATCTTAAAAAACTTTTTGCAACAAATGTTTAGAAGTTGTGAAAATTCCATGAGGTGAAATGCAGTGGGTCCTGTCTCTCCTCTTCCACTGAGAATTCTTTATAGATCATTCCTTACAGTTGGCTCATTTAAAGAGTACCACTGGGATTCCTGGTGGGATTCCTACACATTGTGCTCCAGTCCCTGCCTCTCGTGGGTGCTTCAGGGGGAGGTTTGGGAGGGCTGTGGGACCCCTGTCCCCAGGCCACCCCTGACCCCTGTGTCCTGGTGCCACAGGAGGCTGACGGATCGCCAGCGAGCCTTAATGACGAGCTACGCCGAGGACGAGGCCGACGTGGATGGCACCGTGAACGGGGTCACCAACACAGCGTCAGGTGAGCGGGGGGATTCCTGCCCCTGCCCTGGGGAGCTGCCGTGGCAGTGCAGAGCACTTCCTGAGCATTCCCGGGGAGCAAGGTGAGCCAGGGAGGCCGTGTGGCAGCACTTGCTATTATGGAAATAGTTGTAGTGTGATGTTAACAGGCTGTAGCACAAAGCAGGGAGGCAGCCTCTTCCCAGGAAGCTCTATTCCAGTACTTGCTGGGCAAATCCATGTGTGAACAGAGAGCAGGCACTGAGTACTGCAGGGTGCAGACAAGCTGTGCTGATGAATGCCTCCTGCTCCCTGCTTCCCCTGGGCCAGGACTTGCCTTGGTAGCAGAGGCAGGGAAAGCAAACTTGCTTCAGGCCAATTTCCTGTGTGATCCCAGGGTGCTCCTGAGCACAGCAGGGCTGTTTCTCCTGGAATGCTGATGGGGGTTTCTGCTGTCTGTGCCTGTGGGGAAACCTGGGGTAGGAGTGTCCATTGGTGCCAGTGTCCAGTGTGACGGAGGAGTGAAGGCAGCTGGGAGCTCTGTGAAGCTGCTCTCCAGCTCCAGATGGAAAATTGACATTCAGCAATTGTGTTTGAAGTTTCAGGGGTGAGGTGCCTGGAAGAGGCAGCAGCTAAAGGCATGTGGTAAAATAGTAAGGAAGGAGCTTTGTCTCTTGCTACTGGAAAACAGTTTTTTCTTTGCTTAATTGGAACAACGAACTTCTTAAAGCCCATTGGATTTTGGTTTTGGTTTGAAACCAAACAAGGGCATTTATGACAAGGCAAAGGTGTGAGCCTTATGGAGCTGCTGAATGATCCCAGGAACTCGGGTCTGCTCTACTACATGCCAAAGTATGAGGAATATAGGCTTAAGTGCAGGACATTAGAAGGCAGCATCTGCCAAATACCTCTCAATGTTCTGTTTTGTAGTGCTTTTCTAACACAGAAATTATGTCTTTCCCACATTACAGTCAGCCTTGGGGGAAGGGCAGAGAGCTCTGAGCACTGAATTTCCATTCCAGCTTTTTACAGGCATTTATGTGCCAAAGAGAAAAAAAACACTCTTCAAAACTAATTTTTTAAAAAGCAAACCTGCCGGTTTTTACCGTGATGAAGCAGCAAGGTGGGTTAAAACAGCGCCAGTAGGTTGCAGTGTAGAGACAGGCTGTGCTGAGGGAGGCGTGTCCTGCCTCGGGATTTCATTCCCTTGCATCAGTCGGAGCCAGGCACTCAGCCCTGGGATGATGGGGAGTGCCAGACTCCGTGTTCTCTGTGCACAAAGAAATCTTCAGGGGGCGTTTGGGATCTTGTTATTGATGGTTTTAATGCAGAAAAAAGCAGATTAGCAAAGAGGTCTCCTTTGTTCTCGTTATAGCCACTTCTGGAGGGACAAACAAGTTCTCAGGACCTGTTCATACGGGACAGTTTTAACATTCCTTATCTGGAGAGTTGGTCTGAAATACTTGTAGCCTTTTTCATTCTACACAAGTTAATTTTCTGCTTGATACTGTCTGAGCATTGCTTGCAATGACACAAATCAGGCTTTGCAAGGACACAACCTTGAAACAGGAAGAACTTGTTTCAGGGACCACCAGTATAGGTTTTTTAACCCTGTAAAGTCCTGGTTGGCTGTGATCGAGTTGACCACTTGTTTTTAGGGGTAGACTCTCAATTCCAAGCACTTGTTTCTAAAGCCTGTGGGTTCCCTGACTCAACTGTGCAGCACAAGAATTCCCTCACCACTTGGAGGGCTGGGGAGAGGGGAAGGGAACAGCTCAGTACCTGAGCTCACGGTTGGCTTTTCCACTGCTGAGATCCAGGCTCTCCAGTGCTTCCACTGCAAAGGGGTCCAGTCCTGTGGCTTGCTGCCAGGTGCAGCCCTGGACGTGAGGGTGCAGCACAAGCAGCTGCCTTCTCTTGGCCATTCCCCGTGTAAAACACCCCTCTGGTCCTGGTGGGAGATTTCTGACTGCGGCCCTTTGCTGTTTGTGTCCAGGTGGCAGGGCCACGGCTAGCGCTGACGCAGGCGGGGATAGGCCTGAGGCTGAGGAGAACAAGGAGGGATTCCTTTCCAAACTTAAGAAAATGTTTACCTCCTGACACCCCATCCGAGGTAGGAGGCCTCTTGTGTTTTCACTGTCGTCTTTCCCCCACACTGAGCACTTCTTAGGAGGTGGAAGCACAATAGCACAGCGCTGCTTCTCACTTAGCCTCAGGCCTTCCAGCCACGGGTCTGCACAGCCCTAGCTGTCCCCTGGGACCTGGAGCAACAAGCCAGGGATTAAACTGCATTGTTGCTGCAGCAAACAGCAGCACAGATTCTGGGTGCACCCTTGGGGAGGTGGCTGGCCTCCCCTGCAGCTCAGTTGCTGTAGCTGTGCCCAGTTCCAAGCACCGAGTGTGCTCCCATGAGCTGGTCCTGCTGGGACCGGGTTCTGCCACACAAACCCTGGGCTGCAGAGCCACTGGTGCTGGCACACTCAGGCTGGATTCACCCCTGCCATGGGCTTACAGCACCAGGGAGGAGCCAACCTTTGTCACAGAGCACAGCAAACCCCTCCGTGCATCACTGCTGTGTAACTCGGGCGCCTCCAGTTGGTGCTGACCTGTTGTGAGGGAGCACCGAGACTTGGAATCAACTACAGCAGACACAGAGTCTTGGATTCCAGGGGCTCAGCTTTGCATCTTTGTAGGCTTCAAACCTGGCTGTGCTGTAAGGCTGACAGTGTGACAGCAGGTCAGGAGGGGAGGTGCTCCTGAA
The DNA here is from genome assembly GCA_013397975.1 of Machaerirhynchus nigripectus. Lineage (NCBI taxonomy): Eukaryota > Metazoa > Chordata > Aves > Passeriformes > Dicruridae > Machaerirhynchus > Machaerirhynchus nigripectus. The sequence continues at coordinate 52,245 of VZRQ01005889.1, forward strand.
GTGGGCTGTGTGCTGATACAGCCAGGAAATCGTAACCTTCCTCTCACTTCAACTGCAGGAAAGCGTTCTACTGGGAACTAGGAGCCAGCAGCAGCAGGTCATCCGTGCATTTGGGGGTGAATCTTTCTGGCAGCCAGGCTCTGGAGAACACAGGATGTCAGTCAGCAGCACAGCAAGAATCCCAGCTGGAGAGGCCATGGACCACTGAGGCACCAACACTCGTCATGATACAAACCCCACCCACTGTCCCAGGAACTGGCAGTGAAGGAAAACGCCAGCTTTGCAGAAGTGTGGCTCTCGGGAGGCTGCTCCACAACCCTACTGCTGCTGGAAGCTTACTTGGTAAAAGTTAAAGGTTGAAGTATTATTTAGAATCCAAACCAGAGGAAATGTGAAATAAATACTCCAGCACAGAGCAGCAGTTTGCTGTGTGGAGCCCGAGCCCACCAGCTGCTCACTCAGGTGCCCTTTGGAATGCCAGGTGTGCTTGGTGAACTCCCCGGGAGACTTGGTGGGTCAGGGAGGTCTAACCTTGTCTTCACGACAGCCCTGCTGCCCTGCACAGCTCCGAGTGGAATCTCCCTGTGGCCGGGCGTTGTCTGAGCCCAGATGGCCTGGCTCCCTCGCAGCCCTGGGCTTTCTCTATCCTGCTGATTGCCTGCACAGAGCAGTGATGGAATCTGCACTTTGCCTCAGGTTTATCCCCCAAGTAACTAAAAGTTACCACACAACTGCTGTCGCTTCTGAACTGCTACAAGTCGATCACTGAGCCCTTTTGCCAGTTGGGGACAAAAGTCTTTTATTACCTTAGTGCAACACCCATAGAATAAAGGATTGGTCAAAGCATCGTTGTTTTACATGTGTGAGTGTGCAAGCGAGGTGGATCACTCCTTCCAGATGCAGCTGAGCTCTTGCAGTGAGTATTCCATGGTTACTGTAGCCTGCTGTGTTTGTGATACCATGCAGGTACCATCAGCCCACACTAATCAGTTAAACACCAGTTAAACAGGGACATGCTATAGTCTTGCCCTTCTTAATTTGCTGAAATAAAGCACGCGTTGCCTCCTGATTAAACTTCTGTAAAGTGATTCTGTACCCATGTAAATAAGATGGACTTCATAAAGATATTTAACACGTGCTGTGCCTTGCTGCCTTGTCTACTCTTCCACCTGGTCTGTCACTCCCTTTCCCTCTCCTAAGAACGGGAATGAAGGTCTCTGTGACAAGGAGGGGACAGGGTTGAATGGCTTGAGCATTGCTGGGTGCTGGGATTGACTTTAAACACAAAGGTGCCTAATCTGAGCAGTACTTCAGGCATGTGAGGGGGAAGGTGCTTTTCCACTGAACCTTGGGCAGTCCTGAAAAAGTCGAGTTTTATCTCAGCTCATGGGGACAGTGACTGAAATCAGCTCCAGGAGCCCAAGGACCAGGGCCAGAGCTGTATGACTTGAGGGATCACGCTCAGCTTTTGTGTTACACTCACACACAGGAAGCCACTGCAGTCCCTGTTTGCTGGGGTGACACTAGGCCTCCATCTCTCCAGTGGCTCACCTGTGATCCATGGATCCACCAGATCCATGGAGAATCCCTGTCTTCTGTCTGCGTAGGAGCCTGCAGCAGCCCTGGCCCTGGACACCTGCCATGAAGGCACTGCCTTTGGGGCCCTGGGGTGCACACCTTCAGCCCCCCATGTGGTGCCATATGCTCAGAGCTGCCTGGGAAAGGCAGTGATCCTGGGAAAACAAGCCCCACCACCCTAAAACACCCAGAATGACTAAAGCTACGCCTCCCTGAGGACACAGTGCAAGGGCAGCGCTTCTGCCACCCCTCTGCCTGTGCTGTACAGCCCTTCCTCTTGTTCTAGCTGCCTAAATAGTCTCAACCACGCTGCAGGAGCACACACATGGACCAGCACGTGGGCCAAGCTCTCCCCAGTTTGGGCAGGATCAGCCTCTCCCTGGGGCACTACTGGGAAGGCAGCGTGGCTCAGGGCACCTCACCTCCTCGGCCAGGTCCCCCTACCTGCTGCAGAAACCAGGGAGGAAGAGGAGGGAGGGGAGGCTCAGAAGGCATCCTTGTTGTCCCCCACCCACTGCTGGAAGGTGCGGGCCTGGGGGTTGAGCTTCATGGTCAGGGCCACGTTGCGGTCGGGCTTTAGGGCATAGAAACGGAACATGGCAGCCATCTCCTTGGCCCCAGGGAACTCGTGCTTCTCATACTCCTCGGGGGAGATCTGCCAAGAGAATTGGGGGAAAAAACAGTGTTTCAGAGGCTGCTGGGGCTTCCCCTCAGCCTGTGAGGGGATGTGATGAGGGCTCTGTTAGAGCAGCCTTGCCTCTGGTAAGGAAGGCCCTGCAAGGCACTTCTGCTGGGGCTGGGCAAAGGATGCAGCCCTGCCTGGCAGGAACAGCCCAGTCAGCCTAGGGCCAGCACCCAGCTCTGGCACACAGCTGGCCAGCATCTGGAGCAGCTATGAGGGAGCCCTTCCTCACACCAGAGCTATGGCTGAGGGGATCTAGAAACTGTGTGGTCCAGGAGGCAATCCAGGTTGCCACCTGGCACCCCTAAACCTTCCTTTCCTGCCTGAATCAAAGGGTGTTTGGTTCACTGTGCTTCTGGGAGAGCAGAACCTGCCGAGAGCATCACAGGGGCTTCGTTTCTAATGGAATGCACTTTGTTCTCAAAACAGGGAACCACCCCTGATCCATTGTACTGGCTGCCTGAGGCACAACTGAAATGCAAAGAAAGATTAAAAATAAGTCACAATGGGGCAGGGAGTGGCCAGGGGTGTAGTTAATAGTGACACAGCACAGAGGCCAAGTCTGTTGTAATGGTGACACAGCAAAGCCCTGGGGGAAGCCCTGCTGAAGGGAAGGGCACCCAGTGAAGATCTGTTGTGTAGGTGCCCATCCCTGGCTCCTGTGGAGACCTCCCAGCTCAGTTATCCCTCAGAGCCAGGCACAGACCTGCCCGGGCACATCTCTGTGCTCCACGAGCGTGAGCTCAGTGACAATGCCAACAGGGCAGTTTCGGTGCCACGCTGTGCTCCAGACACACCCAGGGGCAGCAGGACTAACCCTGGACACCAGTGCTGGGCTGTACCGAATGGAGCCACGAGTCCCTCAGGAACATCTCCTACACCAAGGGGCACTTCCTACCTTGCTGGCTGTCACAGTCTTGCCCGTCTGCTGGGAGAGGATGGCAGCGTACTCTGCCTCGGTGAGCTTGCCCGTGCTGAGTCCTATCACTTGGCCGATGTACTCCCCCGGGGTCTTCAGCAGGCAAAGCACAACAGGCCCAAGGTCCTCCACAGCCATCCCATCCATTGGGGTGTCCCCCATGGGCAGCTCTGCGTGGAGAGATTGATCCGAGCTGGAGTGCAGCCCAGCTCAGAGGAGGTACAGTGTACAGGTGCAGGTGCAGCACCCAGTCCCTGAACATGAAGTGAGGGAGGGATGAGAGCATCCATCAGCACGGCAAGGCAGGAGAGCAGGGCTGAGCTAAGAGACTGTGACACCAGAGCAGCACCGTGACTCGCCTGGATCTGCAGCCCCACCACCTCCACCAGCCCAAATGCAGACACTTGGGGTGTCCAGAGCCACTCTGGGATCTGCAGAACAGCCCTCAGCACCACAAACAGGCCCAGGATCTCACTGATTTCTTGCAGGCCACCGAACAGGTCTGAAGACCATAACGCAGCTTGCTGTGGTCAAGCTGGTAGAGGCCTCCACCCTACCAGCCCACAGCCCTGGCAGTCCCTCCATCCCTCAGCCCCTGCACAGTGGGAGCAGATGAGGACAGCCACAGGACAGCGACCCACAGACCAAGAGCTCCTGCTTACCCAGGACAAAGGTGTCTCCCTGCGGGGCCTTCTGCGGCTTGAAGATGGAGAGGAAGTTCTCGAAGTAAAATGGCAGCCGGACAATGGTGGTGGGAACCCCAATTTTCTGGAAGTACTCCTCCACCACACCTTTGCCATCAAAGTGCAGCACCTCCAGCCGGCCCCCTGTCAGCTGGTGCACGTTCTCCAGGCCGCTGAACACGACGTGGCGCAGACCGTGGCGCTTGGAGAGGTCAGCGAGAAGCCTTCCCTGGGTGAAGGGGGAAACCGGCCATGAAGAGGGGAACGGGACATCCCCATCCTCCCCTCACCCCACCTTCCCTTGGGGAGGATCCAGCTCCCACCAGCCCTCAGCTGGAACCAGGGCTGAGCACAGTGAGTTGTCCAGGTGGAGACGAATCCTCTCCTTACCCCGTCCTACTTGAGAAAGACCACACACCCTCCAGCAGCTTTTGCTGCTCCACCAGACACGCGAACACCAGCATAAAGAATCTGCCTGCCCAACATACCTGCCCTAACCCGTCTTATCTTTTGTTTGTTGCCATCCAGGTGTGGCAACTCTGCCAACCTTGCAGAATCTGTCCTAGGGTGAGCACCACCCTTAGGATCTCGGATACTGCAGGATTTTGGCCCCAAAGCTGCCAGGACAGAGAGCTACAGGTCTGCAGGCAGCGACAGTCCTGGCTCTGCCCTGGGAAGGCTCTGAGGAGCCAAATGTTCCCATTCCTGCTACTTCAACTCCTGGGAAGTGCTCTCTGTAACAAATTTAACAACACCCTGAAGGCACCAGACCCTGGAGCCTTGCAACTGCGAGGGAACAAGGAATGAGTCCTGGCTTTGCAAGAACTGTGACCTGGTGTTTGTGAGGCCTTGGGGACTTCTGGACTGGCCACTCAAACCACCAGGGCTGCCACGGCTGCTCCAAGAGCTGTCCCCACTTTGATGCTACTCATGATCCACCCTTGCCAGATCATTCTGCGTGTGGTCCTAGTTAATGTCAGGACAGGTACCTGCTCGATTTCCTTCTCCTTGCTGCAGTGTTCCCAGAAGTTGGTGACAATAAAGGCTCCGTAGGCACCTGCCAAGGCCCGCTCCAGCGATGCCTCATCGTCCTGATCTGCCTTCACCACCTCGGCTCCCCTCCGCCTCAGCTCCTCCGCCTCCTTCTTCCTGGGGCTCCGCGTCACCGCGCGCACCTTGAAGGTCCCGTCGTCCAGCAGGGCCCGGGCCACGCTGCCCCCCTGGGCCCCTTCAGGAGCAGCCGGTCAGGGCCCCGCGTCCCTGGGATGCGCTGGGGCCGCGGGACGGAGCCCCCGACTGCCACAAGGCCCGAGCCCCCCGCTCGCTCCCCGCACTCCTCACCCTCCCGGCCGCTCGGGCATCACCGACGCCTCCGCCCCTCGCCCTCCCCGCCGGCCCGCGGGCACAGCCCGGGTCCCCCCCCCGAGCACTCACCGGTGGCCCCGAACACCACGATCAGTTTCTTCCCGGCCATGCGGCAGCGCGGGCGGTCCCGGGGCTCTGGCAGGGCGAGAAGGAGCGAGGTCGCACGGCCGCGGCTCAGCCCCCGGCCCGGTCCCGGGAGGGAGGGAGGAGGGGAGGGAGCACGGAGGCTGCGGGGCCATCGCCGGTCCCGGGGGGCAGAGGGCGGGGAGGGAGCGGAGCGGCTGCGGGGCCATCGCCGGTCCCGGGGGGCAGAGGGCGGGGAGGGAGCGGAGCGGCTGCGGGGCCATCGCCGGTCCCGGGGGGCAGAGGGCGGGGAGGGAGCGGAGCGGCTGCGGGGCCATCGCCGGTCCCGGGGGGCAGAGGGCGGGGAGGGAGCGGAGCGGCTGCGGGGCCATCGCCGGTCCCGGGGGGCAGAGGGCGGGGAGGGAGCGGAGCGGCTGCGGGGCCATCGCCGGTCCCGGGGGGCAGAGGGCGGGGAGGGAGCGGAGCGGCTGCGGGGCCATCGCCGGTCCCGGGGGGCAGAGGGCGGGGAGGGAGCGGAGCGGCTGCGGGGCCATCGCCGGTCCCGGGGGGCAGAGGGCGGGGAGGGAGCGGAGCGGCTGCGGGGCCATCGCCGGTCCCGGGGGGCAGAGGGCGGGGAGGGAGCGGAGCGGCTGCGGGGCCATCGCCGGTCCCGGGGGGCAGAGGGCGGGGAGGGAGCGGAGCGGCTGCGGGGCCATCGCCGGTCCCGGGGGGCAGAGGGCGGGGAGGGAGCGGAGCGGCTGCGGGGCCATCGCCGGTCCCGGNAGAGCCACCACATAACACTCTGGGAGGTGGCTGGGGGTTGTGTTCCTTCCTCCCCGGGGGTACCCCCGAGCCTCCCAAACTATTAAGGGCTTTCCACCTTTTCTTGTTGTGGAAACGCGGCTGTTGCCCAGGAGCTGCTCCCTCTGGAGCTGGGACCGTTCGTTACGCCCAGGTTCGGTGTCCCCAGGCAGGTGACTCTGCGTGGGTCTGAGCTGGGGATCCGTCCCCGAGTCTCTCTTGCCAAGCAACCGCACGAGTCAACAAACGGAGCCACCCCTGGACCTTTTCTCACCTCCCCTGCGAGCTCCAGGGGGGCTGCGGTCAAACCCACCCTGCCGGGAACTCCAGAGGTCGAGTTTAGTAAATAAATACGCTGAGAAATTTGGGGTTGAATCCAGTAAACAGCCCAGAAAATGCGTGAGGGATGTGTAACACACAGTGGCAAAGAAATATTTCAGATGTGTTAATTAAGAGAAATGATTAATCGTGAAAGCAGGAGGTACAGCCCTGACTGGGGTTTCTGCACAGTCATTTTGGATGTGAGGGATTTTAGCTACAGATTGGCGGCTGGAACTTACCGGGTGCCAGCTCCTCTTGAAACCACCCTCCAGGCCGGGAAATTACCAACAGGCTGAAAACTCGCCGGAGGAAAGGTTTTAACCCCTTACAGGGCACAGCCTGGGACAGGCAGGGTGCAAGGTGGTGGGAGACACCCAGCCCAAAGCGGTGGCTGGAGGTCCAAATTCCTGCTTGCCCCCACCTCTCCTCCCCAAACACAGTTCAGTGGCCATGAGCCCACCCGGACCCCCACCAGCTCTCCACCATGAGAGCTCCATTAGCCACCATGTGCCTGAATGCCAGTGAAATTTTCATAGGATTTACAAATTGAGGAGTTTGTAGAACAAAAATGGAAAATAGTGACTGACCCCACCTGCCTGTGTGGAGTTGGGGAGGGGAGATCCCTCCAGTCCTGCTGCTCTGGTGGCTCTGGCTCCTTGGTGGGATGGGATCCAGCTCTTTGGAGACAAATCCTAATTCCAGGAAGCATTCAGCAACGGCAGGAGAGGGGCTTTGGAGAAAAGGGAGCCTATTCCTACCCTTTTAATCTGCTCTTTCAAGACACAACTTGAATTTACCCATGGAATTATTTCTTTGCACAACCCAGTGAAGGGCAGAGCTGCTGCCACTCCAGCCTCTTCCATGGGATATTCCCAGCGTTCCTGGACAGAGAGGGGGTTATGTAGCAAAACCCCTCGGCGCTCCCAGGTCGGGGCGAGCTCATGGTCTTGCTCCATGTGAAGGGAATTCACAGTACTCTGGATGTTGTTGAGGCCGGTTTCGTGGCTTTTGGGAGAAAGCATCCTCTGCCGGGGAAGTGTCCGCGCCCGGAGCATCCCACCAGGACAGCCCCGGCCGTCGCTCCGGGGGTCAGACGCTGCTGGGTTTTGGCGGATCCCTCACCTCGATTTGCATAGTCACCAGCCCCCGCTGACAGGAAGGAAGATCGGCGAGACCCAGGGCAGGAAGGGGCGAGGAGAGAACGGAAAGAGAGAAAAGCCACCGGGCTGGAACCGGCGAGGGGCGGCGGGGGAACCCGGACCCACCTTCCCCAGGTGCTGCCCCGGGCATCGCCCCGGCCCCGGCTGCCGTCAGTCACCTGCAGGGGACACAGAGGGAACGGTGGCTTCTACCTTGACCTTGAGCATCCGTCGAGGAGGAAACAAAGCCCCGGGGATAAGGAGCTGAGCGGGGCACGGAGGGGCCGCATCCTCTCGCCCACCACGAGGATGCCCTCTCCACTGCCCTGCTCACACACCGACCTGGGAAAGGCGGCACGAGGCCAAGGTAGGGGCTCGGTGGGGCTTTGGAGGGGTGTGGGGAGAAGGGGAGGTGTCACTTGGCTCTCCCGTGCGGGCACAAGCTGCTGCAGAGCTCGTGCTGTGATGGCCACGTGAAGTGGAGTCGCTGGGCCAGAGTGGCAGGGCCAGGAGCCCTTGGGCAGAGGTCCCTGGCAGGGCATGGCATGGCATGGCACTGCCACCGTGCTGGCAGGAGTGGGTGGAGCCCTGGGGGATGGACACGAGCATGGGACCTCACAGGAAACCTGGCACATGTCGCAGATTCTGTCCCCTGGCCTGCTCTGCCCGCCTGGGCATGAAGGCAGCCACAGCCAGGCTGCCCTGCCTGCCCAAAGCTTTGTGCAGCAGCTTTTCCCCCCATTTAATGTCATTTGCTGAACTGTGATTAACTTCCAAACCGCCCAAAATAAACTCCAGGATGTACCACCAATAGAAAAGGATGAGATCAGTGACACACTCGCCTGTGGCAAGGTGCAAGATTGCACCAAAGAGTGGAGCAGGGCCTTGGGGTGCCACAGGAGCAGGTCGGGCTGCTGGAGCTCAGCCCTGCACCCAGGTGGGCACAGAGCCCAGGCACGCTGGGCTGCCTCAGGGCATCAGACTTAATCCTGCTCTTATTTAGGCACTTAGGGGCACTGTGTATCCCATAAATGAGGGGCTGCTGGGGACAGCACCTGCTGGAGCACAGGCTGGCTGCTGTCACCCTCTGGGATATCAGCGGCACTCAGGCTTTGGCCACCATGTGGGAGAGTTATCCAAAGCCAGACAGGCATCGCTGGGAGCCAGGGCACACCTCCCTCCCACTCAGGATGTCCATGTTGCATAAAAATTTATTTCTGGAGAACTTGCAGCTGCTCTCTGGGGTGCTCTGCAAGCCCGGAAAGATTGTTCTGACCAAACCCTGGAGGTCGCTGGAGCAGTACCACATCCATCAGCATCCCTGCAGCCCGTGCTGGCAGCAGCTCCTGCCCAATTTTTGTGCTGATATCCTGAGATCCTGTGGGTGGGAAGGGCAGAAGCTGTGTGCAGGGAGGATCTGCTTTTCAATCAGCTGTTTGCACATCTGTGGTAAAGCATCCCAGGGGCACGGCCAGCTCAGGAAATGTATCAGCCTTCATTCTGCAGCTTGTGAGGTGCAGCAGTGCCCTGCAAGGGACCTCCTCTCCAAAATCAGCTTCATTTTTAGCTGTTTGGAGTCACCCATAGATTGATTTTTGCCTCTTTTTTTCTGGTGAGGTTTGGGGTTGGCACTGCTGGCGTCCAGCCCGGGGGCCCTTCATGGCCCCTCACCTCCTATTGAACCCCTGCTGTGTCTGGGCCCTGTTACTGGGGTTGGGGTTTAAGGAAACAAAAAACCAAAACCCAAACGTGGAAGAGATTAGATTTGACATAAAATAGATTTGGCAATTAATTTTGCCGGCATTAAATCCAGACCAAAAAATATAGGCCAGATGTAAACTTAGATAACTGAGTTACTTGCCAGTCTGCAAGCGTCATAATTGAGTAATAATGCAGAAGGTGTTTTGTTGCATCGTTTAATTAACAGAAATGAACGATTTGAAACCTCTTCGACTCTGCCAAGAGGTGGCAGCGTGCGTCCTGGCTTCGGGATTCGCTCAGCTGAGGGGGAACAGCCGGAGGCGTTGCCTTGGGAAATGTTCTCCTGCAGCTCGCTGACCTCCGAGGTGGGATCAGGTCAAGGCAGGAGAAGTAACTAAAAAGCGGCGAAGGTGTGCGGGTAGAGGAGCCCGAGAGGCGCCGGAGGAACCCGGCACGCCAGGAAGCGGTGGGGAGGTCTGGCGGGGCCGGGGCCGCTCCGCGCCCGTGGCCGGGGCAGGAAGGGCAGCGCTGAGCTCCCGGGGCTCCCCCACCCCGGAGCGCAGAGCTTTGGGGGACTGGCTGCAGGAGAGACCCCACGGTGCTGGCACATGGACAAGGAGATGGCCAGGCTGAGGTTTCCTGCGTGTTTGGGGCATGGAGCTGAGCTGGAGTGGGCACCTCCCAGCTGCTGCAGGTGCTGTGTGATGATGCAATTCTTGGCTCATATAAAAACCTTTTACCCTTATCTAAATACTGTAGATCGGTCAGGTTTTGGATGTTTTCCATCTGTGGGTGCCTGCAGCCATGCAGGAGCTCTTGCCCAGCGCTTTGGTGCCTGTCTAACCTCGGCACCCTCAGCCCAGCCCCAGCCCACCGCAGCAGGGTCGGGTCCCAGGGCTCTGTGAGCTGGGATGTCCCGTGCGAGGTGCCAACCACCCCCTCCCCCCCGATGCTGCTGGTGAATCTGCCCACGAGCCCCTGCAGGGCAACAAACAGAGATTTCTGACTGCTGGGTGTCACCTGATGCAGTCCTGGTGCTGCTGGCAGCTGCTGGGACAGCTCCTGGCCTGGCACGGTCCCAGGTCCTCAGCAGATTCCTAAGGCATGGGGTGATGGATCTGTCTGGGGCAGGAGGAAGATCTGGGAGGCAGTAAATAAATGCGTGTTGTCTCCAGACAGCTTCATGCTGTGGCCACCTCAGGACTGTCCCTTCATCCCGGGTTCCCTGGATGCTGCTCTGGTCATGTTGGACTTCCAGGGGCACGAACAGAATTAGAGCCAGAGATGAGCAGGAGCAGCTACATCCAGGCCCGTGTTCCCTGGTGTTGGTGCCAGGAGTTTGAATCCTGGAACAGGACAGACACGGTGAAAACCACAGCAGCTGTTTGGGAGAGGATTGGGTGTGCACGTGGTCAGGGACCTTCCAGCACGGTGCTTGTGGCTCCCAGGCACTGACGGGCTTTGGGCAGGGACACCCAGGTGGGATTTAGGGATAGTGGTTCATAGGGATGGTGAGATTGGAGGTGCTGGAAGAACACATCAGTGTTGTCTAAACATCCTTGGAAGAGAGGATTTTCTCCTGAGCTGGACCTTTGGACCACACTAAACAAAACAAAAAAGTGTTAATGCCAAGTTTTTGCCAGGAAAATCCCCATTTCCCTCCCTGGTGCTTGCAGGTGCCACTCACCAGTTCAGCTGGGCAGCCTCCCACCCTCCAGCCTCCTATCCCAGTTTTCCTGGGGACACAGCCAAGGCAGGGCCAACACAAACCTGCATCACTGCTCCTCTGGCTGCCGGTGGGACATCATCCCTGCTGGATCCTGGCCAGGCAAACAGCTGCACACCCAGGATGTGCAGGATTGACACCTCAGGCAGAGGGGAGTGCGGCACTCCCAGAAGAGAACTGACAGCCAGCAGCCTTGGAACGAGCTGGGTCCCATCCTGAACACACCTGGATCCCTGTAGGGGTTATGGAGCTTGGCTTTGGCTGACCCTTACCCTTCAGGCAGCTCTTGTGGGAGCTGGTAACTCCCTCCACCCCCTCAGGACGCAGCCTCCAGCAGCCCTGTGTGGTCCTAGGGCTGCACCTGAAACTACTGGAACCAGAAAAAAAATTGCAGCCCCTGCATTATTTGTTCTGCTTCGTTCTCCCAGTGAGCTCAGCACGAGCTGGCCCACAGCTGCTGGTTTTTGAAGGAGCACCAGAGGACACCATCAAACATTCTCTGGTGCTGGAGCAGGTTTCCCCCATCAAAGGGCCACGTTTCAGAGGAAGGGCTGCAGGGAGCATCGCTGCAAGCAGCAAAACCCCCTCTCATTCTGGCCGTGCTCTGGGTTGCACAGCAGAGACGAGAGGCAGACCTGGGGACTGCAAAGGCTTAATTGAACCTTCCAGGCCGGTTAGAGATGAGAACACATCAGAGGGTGAGCATTTTGCTGTGGATTGCTCACTGAGCTCCTTTAATTGATGGGATCTTAATTGGTGATGCCATTGCCTGGGGGGCGATGAGTAAGAGCTGCTGCTGGGGCCCTGCTGCTCCCAGTATGGACAAAAGGGCTTTGCTGTGGGATCACCACCACTGCTAGGGGGTCGTGGACACCGCTGACACCAGGGGGTCAGAGCTGGGCAGCCAGGGCAGAGCCCAGGTTTCCATCCTGAAGGAAGAGGTGGTGGCCTCAGACCCTGCTCCAGCAGCACCTCCCAGCCCTACAAGGGCTTGTCAGGAAACAGCTGGGCAGGTGGGGCTGGGCTGGTGCTTTGTCACCCAGCGCTTTCTGTCACTTACCCACTCTGTAGGATGTGCCACGTGTCTGTGGGAGATCCAGCCATGGTCTGCGAGGGACTCAGCCCTGGAGATGCTGTCAGGTCCCTCTTGCAGCCCGGCCACCTTCTGCAGTCATGTGCTTCTGGTGGGAGAAATAAACCCCAGCACGGATCCCTGGGAGGGGGGATGAACAGAGGGAGAAGTTCCAAGCACCTTGACCTCACACCGTGCACCAGAAACTCTGCCAGGTTTTCCTGGTGCAGCCTCATCTGCGCTTTCTCCCTGGAGGAGGTCTGACCAAAGAAAGGAGAGTTACTTGTACCTGCTGGGGAGGCTGCATCAAAGCCCCCACAGTGCCCGTGTCCCACTCAGGGGTGGGTTTGACAAAGGCAAGGCTGTCTGTGGGCAGGGACCACCTTGCAGAGCCCCTGACCAGCATGGAGGTGTTCACATGGATCCACAGCATCCTGGAGGCCAGGTGGAAGGGAAGAAAGACGCCAGGACACAGGCCCTGGGACACTGTGTGCGCATTGCTGCTGTGGTCACACATCCCCTGGGGCTCAGAAGTTCCCACCTGGGCACGGCCGTTGACTGGAGATGACTTTGGGGCTGGCTGGGGCAGAGGCCACAGCAGAGTACCTCCTGAACTGGTAACACTCTCAGGCATGGAGACATATCCTTCTCCACCTCTGCTCGAAGAAAAACAGGACTCTGAGCAGATACACTTCTTAAAAACAAACACCAAAGCCTCAGCATGGTTTGGCAGCAGCTGAGGGGGAGGGAGCAGGTAGATGCTCCTTCTCTGGGTGATGATTCAGAGCATCTTCGGAGCTCTGCAACAGGATGTGGTGCTGGCCACACTCAGCAAGCCCTGACGGAGGCTCTGGATGGGGGCAAGGTGGGTTTGAAACCAGAACAGGCCTTTTATCACTCTGCCTGCTGCCCCACAACTTCCTTCACAGCACAGAGAAGAAGAATGTACAAGCAGTTCCCAGCCCTGGTGACAGTGGTGACACTTGGGTGTTCCCCAGGTGGCACAGGGGCATTGTCAGGGCAATTAATGCACCACTGTGCTTGAGAAAGGTTGTGGCATCAGTGGTGGTGGTGAAGACCCCAAGAGTGTGGCCCTTGGGGTCTGGGCCAAGCTGCTGCAGCGTGCTGGTCCCAGCTGTGCCCCTGCCAGGCCTGCAGTGAAGGGGACTCCGTTGTAGCCAAAAGCTGACCAAGGACCCCTGGCTGAACCCCACCCAGCACCACCATAGCTCAGAGTGGGCTCCTTCCCACGCTGCTCCTGATGCTTCTCCCCTTCTTCCAGCAGGGCCATGGGCAGGGGCTGAGGAGCCCCAGGTGGTGCTGTGAGCCGGCCGGGGGGACACGGGGTGGTCCATGGGACGCTGCTGCCAGCACAGCGCTCCTCACCCAGGGACCACCCATGCCACGGGAGGCCTCTGATGGAAGGTGAGTGGAGGCTGGGCAGATCCATCACCTCGGGGGAGTTCTGGGTTGAGAAATGGGGATGAGGTGGGGCACGAAGGTGCGAGCAGGTCCAAGGCAGGACTGTGCTGGCACAGCACAGGGGCAATGGCTGTCTAGGGAGAGAAATGATCTTGCTCGGACTTTTTTTCTCTGCATGGGCTTGCATTCTAGGAGAAAACACCATTTCATAATTGTGTTCTTCAGCCTCCTTGACTCCAGTTTCAGTAGCTGCTGCCCTGACCTAGCAGCTCCTAACAAAACCTCCTGCCAGGGCAAGGAGGGCTTGGGCAGGGCACTCGGGAGGGCTCTAGCTCCTCCCCTGCTACCTTCAGAGTCAGAGGGAATCCTCCACTGCTCCCTTTCCCTGTCACCCCTCACCCACATTCCCAGGGCTGGCCCAGGACCCACCTGTCCCCCCTGTCCTGTTCTGTCCTGCAGGAGCCTGGATCAACCGGTACCGCAAGCAGCTGGCGAGGTCCATCTCTCCGCAGTTCCTGGAGGAGATCATCTCCCACCTGCGCAGGCTGGAGCTCCTGACGGCCGAGGAGGCAGCCCAGGTGCAGGCAGCGAGCTCCCTGCCCGAGCAGGTGAGGGCCGTGGTGGATGTCCTGGCCAGCAAGGGCAGCCACGCCTCCCAGTCCCTGCAGAGCTTCATCGAGACCTCCAACTTGCAGCTGTACCTCCACATCGCTGTCTATGGTAGGCAGCCCAGCGTGGAGCCAGCGAGGGGGGGCTGCACACGTGGCCTGGGGCTTGCTGGAGCACCCTGAGGTGTGCACAGAGCTGGGGGGTGGTGGCAGCTCTGGTGGGAGCATTTGTGCGAGTGATGGTGCCATCTCAGGGCCTCCACTGGGGTGACGAGGACTCTGCCACTCTGAGGGACCTCTCTCCAGGCCCCTTGCTGCCCTCTGCACACCTCTCTGGGCAGCCTGAGGAGTCTTTAATGTCCTCAATGTCCAGATCACACCAGTCAGTCCCAGCGCCAGGCTGGGAACAGGAAAAGTACAAAGCCTGACCCCATCCACCGGTGGCTGCCCCAGCTGCAGGCTCTCTTTGCAACCCTCTTGCCAGCAGAGATTTCTCTGGTTTCCCTCCTGGTTGGAAGGCTCCAACCTCGTGTCTGCTCCGAATCTCTTGCAGCACCATCCCCTGCTTGTCCAGCCTTTGCTGGAGGGTTTAATTTCGCTGTGATACCTGAGCCAGGTGAGCAGGACAGGTCCAGAGATGGCCACCAGGTTCATTCCAGGGTCCAGTTCATCAGACAATGAGGCAGGAATGAAGTCAAGTTGGGAAGTCAGTCGAGAGGCCAGGATCAGGCCCAGCAAGAGCATCCAGGTTCAGACACAGTCCAGTGGCCACCAGGCAAGGGCAGAGCGATGAGGTCCAAGACCAAGGTCTAGCTCCTACAACATAGCTTAAGCTGAGGCTGAAGGCCCAAGCCTGAGCTTAAATGGGCTCCTGGACTGATTGTGAGGCTGATCAGGGCCCTTTAGGCCTATTGGTGCCCTCTGAGCCCTGCCATGTACCTTCCCAGCAGGACGTGAGGGCTCCATGAGGTTTCCCTCTGCAAGGGCATGGCAGAAAAGTGAAGCAGCTTCTGTCGTTTGCCTTTGTGGTTCCTTCTCTTCCTCCTCACCCCTGTTTCATTTCTCTGTGCAGAACCCATGGTGCAGAAGCACCTGGAGAGCCTCCAGAGCTCCTATGGGAATGGCTTGGAGCCAGGAGCCCTGCAGCGCCTCACCAACCTGCTGCTGGTGGAAGGCCTGACCGACATCCAGCAGAAGGAGCACGACATCCTGCAGGTTGAAACCACCAAAGGCCTGCCAAACGTATCCAAGAGCATCCCCCTGGAGAAGCTCTTCCTGCCTCTCTCCAAAGTCAGCATCCCCCCTCGGATCTCTGTCACCGTCGGCGTGGCCGGGATTGGCAAGAGCACTCTGGTGAAGCTGTTTGTCTGCACCTGGGCAAAGGGGGACATCAACAGGGACATCATGTTCGTGCTGCCCCTCACCTTCCGGGAGCTCAACACCTACGAGAAGCTCTCTGCTGAGCGCCTCATCTGCTTGGCCTTCCCTCACGTCACCGAGCCCGGCTGCATCTCGGCCGGAGCTGCCCGGACCCTGCTCATCCTCGACGGCCTGGATGAGTTCAAGACCCCCTTGGATTTTTCCAACGCAGTGGTTTGCACCGATCCCAAAAAGGAGATCCAAGTGGACAACCTGATCACCAACATTATAAGGGGGAACTTGCTGCAGGAGGCCTCAGTGTGGGTGACGTCACGGCCGGCGGCGGCCAGGCAGATCCCCAGTGGGCTGGTTGATAGGATGACGGAAATCCGAGGGTTTGGGAATGCAGAGATGAAGGACTTCTTGGACCAGATGTTCCTCGACAACAGAGACCTGTCCAGCCAAGTCCTGAAGCACATCAGGGCTAACAGGTCGCTACACGTCCTGTGCACCATTCCTGGTTTTTGCAGGATTTCTGGCTCCTCAATTGCTTATTTCCTGAAACATGGCAGCGATCAACCCCAGGAAGCAGCCGTGGTCCCCAGGACCCTGTCGGAAATCTACTCCTATTACTTTAAAATGGCTCTGAGCGGTGACTGGCTGGAAAAGCCGAGAGAAACCCTCAGGATCGAGCAGGCTGTGAACACCAGCAAGAAGCTGGTGGGCAGCCTGGGCAGGCTGGCCTTCTACGGGCTGCTGCGGAAGAAACACGTGTTCTACGAGCAGGACATGAAGGCCTATGGCATCGACCTCTCCCTGCTGCACAGCAGCCTCTCCACCCGCCTCCTGCTCAAGGAGGACATGCAGACCTCCACAGCCTACTACTTCCCCCACTTAACCATCCAGGAGTTCCTGGCAGCTCTTTATTACTACACGGCGGCCAAGCGGGCCATCTTCGACCTCTTCACGGAGAGCGGCATGTCCTGGCCCAAGCTGGGCTTCCTCAACCACTTCAGGAGCGCCGTTCAGAGGGCGCTGCAGGCCGAGGACAGGCAGCTGGACGTCTTTGTCCGCTTCCTCTCGGGGCTGCTGTCCCCACAGGTGAACAAGCTGCTGTCCGGGTGGCTGCTGGTGAAGGACGAGCACAGCGGGTTCAGGAGCCAGGCCGTCAGCGTCCTGCAGGGCTGCCTGAACACCGACCACGCCATCTCCTCGCGCGCCGTCAACACCATGCACTGCCTGCAGGAGATCCAGCACACGGACATCGCCAAGGCCGTGGAGGAGGCGATGAGGAGCGAGAGCCTGGCCGGGATGCTCACCCCCATGAACTGCTCTGCCCTGGCTTATCTCCTGCAGGTCTCTGACGTCTGCCTGGAGGAGACAAACCTGTCCAACTGCCTCACCTACAATGTCTGTAAGAGCCTGCTCTCCCAGCTCCTCTTCTGCCACAGCCTCAGGTGAGTCCTGGTGGGATTGCACTGGGAGAAGTGAGCAGAGATGCCAGGCTGTGACTTGTGAAATCACAGAATGGTTTGGCTTGGAAGGGCCCTTAAAGCTCATCTGGTTCCAACCCCCTCCCCAGGGCAGGGACACCCTCCACTATCCCAGGTTGCTCCAAGCCCTGTCCAGCCTGGCCTTGGACACTGACAGGGATCCAGGGGCGGCCACAGCTGTGCCAGGGCCTCCCCACCCTCACAGGGAATAATTCCTTCCTAACTTATAATCTAAATCTCTCCTCTTTCAGTTTAAACCTGTTCCCTGTTTTAAGTCCCCTCTAAGTCCTGGAGGGCTGTGATGAGTTCTTCCTCCCCCGTGACTCACAATCCCAGGTGTCAGTGGAGACATGGGCCCACCAGTGTTGTCCACCTGCAGAAAGCTGCCCTGGGGGTGGCACTGGGCCAGCTCTGCTTCTGTCCTTCAGCTTCTCCACCTGGGAGAGGCAAACGTCATGGGAGGATCATCCTTTCTCTGCTTTGATCTCCAAACCCTTGCTCTTGCTCTTTCCTTGTGTCTTCTGCAGGCTGGACAATAACCAGTTTAAGGACGATGTGATGGAGCTGCTGGGCAGTGTGCTGAGTGTGAAGGACTGCCAGATCCAGAGGCTCAGGTAGGACCTGGCCAAGGGATGTCCTGGGGATGCAATGTGGACCTGGGGCACCTCAAAACCAGAGTGGGGGTCCCCCAGGAATGTCTCTCCCACTGGCTCCCCAGGGTGCCTAATGACAAGGACAGCCCCACAGGGTCCCCTGCACCCAGGCACGGTGACCTTACCCCAAGGTTGTCTTGCCCAGACTTCCTGGAACCGCTGCCTTCTCACTGTTCCTAAAAAAATATCTATAAACCCGTGGGTTATCCCAACAAACCACTTCTCACAGTCACAGCAGGTCTCTGGACACTTGAGGCTCTGCATGGCGCATCTGCTGCATGGAGGGGACAGGCTCCTGACCCCCACACAGGGCTATGCCTCATCCCAGACAGATGGGTTCCCACTTTCCCCACCTCCTGCTCTTCGTCAAGGCTGCACAGAGTTCCCCGTGCTGCCATCTGAGCTTCCTTTTTATGATACAAATGAATTTTATGTCCAGAAATGGTGTCCTTGCAGTCCCTGCCTGGTGTCCACCCCAGGAGAACATCCATCACTTTGGTTGTGCTACGAACCAAATGCTCCCCACAGCTCCTCTCTGCTCACCCATCCCAGCTGCGTTCTGGGACATGCCAGGGTCTGTGAAAGTCTCTTTCTCTTCTGGAAAAACACCCAATTCTCCTTTTTCTGGGCAGCTTGGCAGAAAATCAGATCAGCAACAAGGGAGCCAAAGCTCTGGCCAGGTCACTGCTGGTGAACAGGAGCCTGATGGTGCTGGAGTAAGTGTTCCCCTTCCCCAGCTCCTGTCAGGCACACATTCCCACTGGGAACCATTCCCTGGCCACGGCAGGGCTGGATCCCCCCCGGCCTGACCGAGCTGGGGAGGGTCTCCAGCCCCTGAAGCCACCACCACAAGCTGCTGGCCTGATGTCCCACCTCAGCACGTGGAGGCATCTGGCTTAAACTGGGCCTGGGCCACTCCGGCTTTGCTAACCCTGGCTTTTCTGCCTGTCCCGCCCCAGCCTGCGGAGCAACGCCATCGGCCCCACCGGAGCCAAAGCCCTGGCTGATGCCCTGAAAAAAAACCAAATCCTGCTCTCCCTGAAGTAAGTCTCACCTTCTGTAGCACCTCCTGGAGCAGATCCCCAGGGCAAGCCCCTTCCATCCCTCTTCTGTCCCACTGAGCTTTCCCAGCCTCCAAGGGCCAGCGCGTGGGGAGACCCTGGGCACAGCCTGGGCCAGTTGTGCTGGGCAGTGAACACGAGGGCAGCTGGCACAGACCCAGGCACGGGGGCAGCCCTGGGCCAGAAAGTTGGGATTCTCCTGCCTCTTGGCTTCGGTGGGTCTGGGCTGGGGTTGAGGTCCTTTCCTTGCACGGGAGCTCACAGGGTGCTGTTCCATGGAAGAAGGAATATCCCATGGGAGAAGAGGGAAGGAGACTCCTGTTCAGGGGTGCTTGGGGACCAGACCCCTTTCTCAACCAGGGACGAGGGCAAGCAAATGCTGGGGCAGGTGGCCACTGCCCTGCAGCCCTGCAGAGCCCCTGGCCCTGCTGTGGAAGCTTCCATGCCTGGCTTCACTCCTGTCTCCCACAGCCTCCAGCACAACTCCATCAAGGAGGACGGGGCCGCCTTCCTGGCCGAGGCCCTGCTGACCAACCACAAGCTGGTGACCCTGCAGTGAGTGACCGGGACGTGCTGTCCCCCCCTCCAGCCACCCAGCAGAGTGCAGTGGCACCGATAGGGACGTGGCACCCATGGGGACGTGGCACCCATGGGGACGTGGCACCAATGGGGATGTGGCACCGATGGGGACGTGGCACCCATGGGGACGTGACACCAATGGGGATGTGGCACCGATGGGGACGTGGCACCCATGGGGACGTGGCACCAATGGGGACGTGGCAC
This sequence comes from Machaerirhynchus nigripectus, assembly GCA_013397975.1. Classification (NCBI taxonomy): domain Eukaryota; kingdom Metazoa; phylum Chordata; class Aves; order Passeriformes; family Dicruridae; genus Machaerirhynchus; species Machaerirhynchus nigripectus. Next base: position 71,674 of record VZRQ01005889.1, read on the forward strand.
CGATGGGGACGTGGCACCCATGGGGATGTGGCACCCATGGGGCCGTGGCACCCATGGGGATGTGGCACCTGGCGTTCACAGGTGCCTTCCTCACTTTTGCAGCCTGCAGAAAAACGCCGTCGGAGCCCAGGGCGCCTGGAAAATCGCGGAGGCGCTGAAGCAGAACCGCAGCCTGAGGGAGCTGATGTGAGCACGGCGTGAGGCGGAGGGATGGCGCTGCCAACGCCACATCTCCCGGGATCTGTGGGCAGGAATGGCAGGAAAGGGACAGGCCCACGTGGCAGGCGGGAGGGACACTGCTGGCGCTGCCAAGGGGGTTGGTGTGGATAGAGGGAGCAGGGCCTGCAGCGCTGCCTTCGGAGCAGCCCTGGGGAGGTGCTGTCTGTATCGCCAGGGATGCAGGGAGCCACATAAAGAAAGCAGGAGCCAAGTCTCCCCTCTGGCAGAGGGAAGCAGCAGGGCTCCAGGCCCTGGGGGAACATTAAAAGCTATTCCAGCTCCAACCAGCCAGGAGAACAGAGGTGTACGTAGGTGGGAAATGAGATGGCAGCGAGTTCATGCTCGTTGCTGCAGCAGGAACAGCCTGGGGGAGGTGAATCCCTCGCTGGCAGTTCCAAGCTTCCTCTTCTGTCTTAGACTCTCAAGCAACTCAGTGGGAGACAAGGGCTCCATTGCCTTGGCCGAAGCTCTGAGGGTGAACCACAGCCTGCAAAGCCTTGAGTAAGTTCCCCCTCCATTCCTGGACTCCTTGACAACAGAGCCCAGCCTCCTCCCTCCAGCAAAATCTTCCACCCCTCAAGCCCTCAGCCCCTTGCCATGTCTCTCCCACTCCGTATTCCCTGGATGTGCAGGCTGGAACACCGTATGGCAGCTCCAGCAGCAGCCAGGCTGGCCCTGCCTGCACCAAGGGGCTCTGACAGAATTAATCCTGAAACCCAGTGATGGCTTTTTATTCTGGCTTGGAGGAGATCAGTAGATTTGGGTCTTCTCTCTCTCAGAAGTGACGGGAATTGGCTAAGGAGGGAGGTAACAGGCTGAGGCCTGGCAGAGTCAGGGCGGAATGGTGCAGCCTTCATTCCCCGTGGGAACAGCACCTGGAGAGGGCTGGTGGCCCCTGGCGATGAGTGGCTATGCCCTGGTTCTGTCCCTGTGCCAAGGATCCCAAACCCACAGGAACCCCACGCCCAGCTGAGCCAGCAGCCACGGTGACAGCCAGGAGGGGACAGGGCTGCCCCAGAGTGCTGGCAAACCCTGTCCCCTCTGCTTGCTGGGGCTGGTGCTGCCACGGTCAGCAGGAATTGCTGACCCTGCCCTGGCTGCTCCCAGTGTTGGTCCTGCCTTGGCTCCCTCTGTTTCCTGTGGTTGGGAGATGCCCTTTTCTCGGTGAAATGGGCACTTTCCACCCCAAACGAGACCCTGCAGCCCAGCTGTGATGCCAAGACTGGCCTGTCCTCACACCTTCCCCGTTTGTCTCAGTCTCCAGAGCAACTCCATCAGCAGCGCAGGGGTCACAGCGCTGACAGCGGCGCTCTGCTCCAACAAGGGACTCCTCAGCCTCAAGTAAGTGACAGTCCCTCCAGCCACCCTGGCCAAAAGCTGCTGCAGGGATCTGGGAGCCTTTCAGCAGCCTGGGCTTGTGCCTGGTTGTTGCCACAACTGCTCTGAGATGCTGAAAGCAACTTTGGTCCCTCCTCCAGCTGTGAGGATCTTCTCTCCATCTTTAGCTTTCTCCCTTTGGGACGATATTCTTTCAGCCACATCTTGGAATGAAAGGGTGGCAGCAGGGATGGGAGGCTGGCAAAAAGCCCTGATGGGCCACCAGTGCCCACAGGAAACACAGGGAATGGAGCTGCAGAGATGGGAGCTGCAGAGGCGGGTGGGGGTGGTCTCAGACAAACTGCTCTCCTCAGTTGATGGCCTCAGCCCCAGAGCAGGGGGCGAAGGGGGTGCTGGGGGAGCTGATCCAGCCCTGCCTTGGCTGCTCCCCCCCAGCCCTGTGTCTTTCCCCAGCCTCCGGGAGAACTCCATCAGCAAGGAGGGGGGCCCGGCCATCGCCCGTGCCCTGCGGAGCAACAGCACCCTCAGGAAGCTGGAGTAAGTCCCATGGGCCCCAGGAGGGCATTCAGACCACCCCATGGTGTCCCTGGCATTGTCCTCAACTTTTCGTGTGTGACTTGAGTCCTCTGTCCCTCCAGCCTGGCGGCCAACCTGCTGCACGACGAGGGGGGCAAGGCCATCGCTGTGGCCATCAGAGAGAACCGGGCACTCACGTCCCTCCAGTGAGTTTCCCCTGGGCCTGGCTGGGTCTGAAGCCCCTGGTGTGGACATGGGCAGTGACACTGCTCCTGGCCCTGAGCCCCTCCAGGCTGTGACAGTGGCACCCCTGGGTCGCCCTGCATGGCAGGTGTGCTGTGACAGCCTGGATGGGCCCACGGGGTTTTGCACATCCCTGGATGGGTGCGGATGGGTGTGGGGCCTGGGTGGATCAGGGCACGCTCACAGCCCGAGGCTGCACCTGCCTTTTTCTCCTGTTCGCAGCTTGCAGTGGAACTTCATCCAGGCCAAAGCAGCCACGGCCCTGGCACAAGCACTACAGTCCAACAGCTGCCTGGCCAGCCTCGAGTAAGGGGGGACACGGGTGGATGGGTCCTGGGCCCTGCTGGAAGGGCCCTTAAAGCCCATTGAGTTCCAACCCCTGCCATGGCAGGGACACCTCCCACTATCCCAGGCTGCTCCAAGCCCCGTCCAGCCTGGCCTTGGACACTTCCAGGCCTCCAGGGGCAGCCAAAGCTGCTCTGGGCACCCTGTGCCAGGGCCTCCCCACCCTCCCAGGGAACAATTCCTTCCCCATATCCCATCTATCCCTGTCCTCTGGCAGTGGGAAGCCATTCCCTGTGTCCTGTCCCTGCAGACCCTTGTCCACTGTCCCTCTCTAGCCCTTCTGGAGTCCCTTTAGGCACTGAAAATCTGCTGTGTCCCCACTACATGTCCCTGGCTGGGGATGCTCTAAATGCCTTGTGGCCCAGGAGCTCCCCCAAGCCGTCTGGGAATGCTGGGCCCTGTGCTGGCTGCCCTGTCCCTGCTCCTGGTTCCCAGCCACGGGCACACACAGCACTTCTGTCCCAGCCTGCAGGAGAACGCCATCGGAGACGAGGGAATGGCCGCCCTCTCCGCCGCGCTGAAGGTCAACACCACCCTGACAGATCTCCAGTGAGTATCCAGGCTGCAGCAGGACCCTGGTGTCACAGCCTAATTACCCTAATTAGCACACCACGGCCACCTCACGACAAGTGCTGAAGGGTCCCTGTTCCCTTGCAGCCTGCAAGCAGCTTCGGTTGGCGCGGCCGGTGCCCAAGCCCTGGCAGAAGCCTTGGTGGTCAACAAGAGCCTGCAGATCCTGGAGTAAGTGCTCCGTGGGGCCACCAAGTGCCCACGGCTGTGCCACTGATCCTCGGGGTGTCTGAGAGCCTGGCCCTTGGCTCAGCACTGCTCCTACCCTGGCACGGTGATCTCCCAGGCCTGGCTTGCCTGGCCCTTGACTCGCTGTGTGCAGTCACTTCTCCCCCTCCTCCCGCTGGGGCCATCCTGGGCTGTCCTCCTCACTCCCTGACTCCCTGACTCCCTGACTCCCTGACTCCCTGACTCCCTGACTCTCTCACTCCCTGACTCCCTGACTCCCT
>VZRQ01005889.1:75499-137889 GCA_013397975.1 Machaerirhynchus nigripectus
CTCCCTCACTCCCTGACTCCCTCAGTCCCTGACTCCCTCAGTCCCAGACTCCCTGACTCCCTCGCTCCCTCACTCCCAGACTCCCTTGCTCCCTGACTCCCTCAGTCCCTCACTCCCTCACTCCCTGATTCCCTCACTCCCTCACTCGTGCCTTTGTTTGCAGCCTGCGGGGAAACTCCATCGGCGTGGCGGGGGCCCAGGCCATGGCCAACGCGCTGAGGGTGAACCGCAGCCTCCGCCGCCTCAAGTGAGTATCCCCCTCCCAGGGCGAGCCAGGAGCAGCCTTTCCAGGCGTTCCCTTAGGGAAGAGCGATGGGATGGCCAAGCCAGTGGTTCTTAGTAGGGCAAACCCTGAGTGGGTGGCTTTTCCCAAAGCCCAGTCCATGCTGGTGGCCGCACCTCCCTGGCTGGCACTGTCTGACCCTCCTGCCTCCCGCAGCCTACAGGAAAACTCCCTGGGCATGGACGGAGCCATCTGCATCGCCACGGCCCTGAAGGGCAACCACGGCCTCACCTACGTCAAGTAAGTGGCTGCTGTAGCAGGTGGGAAAGGCAGGGATGGGGGAGACCATGGCAACCATCCAGGGACCTTCCCCACCACCAGTGCTGCCCATTCCTGGCTGCCCCACAGGGCAGGGGCACCCCGTGCTCCTCCTGGCACGACAGCCCCACACCCACACAGGTCCAGATCCCTCAGCTCCTCTCCAGGGATGCCTCTGGGCCAAAGAACCACCTCAAAAGACAAATACTGTCCAAAACATTCCAAGGGAGAAGTGGCTCTGCCCCTCCAGCTCTCCAGGGCTTTCTCCAGCTGCTCACTTGGCTGCCTCAGGGCTCTCAAACCCAGAGTGCCCTTGAGCAGGGTCCTGCATGGAGTGGGGTGGGCACAGGTGATGCTGCTGCAAAGCTGGGCAGCATCTCCTGTCCCCACCAAGGATCCTGCTCTGCCTCGTGTCCCAGCCTGAGCTCCTCTCTCTGCTCGCAGCCTGCAGGGGAATCGCATTGGGCAGTCGGGAGCCAAGATGATCTCGGACGCCATCCGGACAAACTCGCCCGACTGCGTGGTGGACGTGTGAGGGGGCCTGGCTGCAGCGAGGAGGGGCCCGGGGGTCCCTCTGGCCACGGTGCCTGCAGGGAGCTCCTTGGTGCCCATCTCAGGGGCAAGGAATGCTCCTGAGCTCCTGGCAAGGCCCAGGAGGACCGAGGGTGTTGGATCAGGAGTGCAGGAGGGTCGAGACTCGTGTTGAAAGCTGAGGGATGTGTATGCCCATGTCCCTGCTCATCCAGGCCCAGGGGGAGCTTCGAGGAACGGGGGGAACGCAGAAAGGAGGGAGAAGGGGCAGATCCCACGTGCCAGACCTTGTTTCTGTGGGCGATTTATCTGCTGGTGGCATCAACTCCTCCTGTGACCTCCCCAGTGCTTTGTCACCCCTGGTTACAAACAGCCCAGTCCTGCGGGCTCCCCTTGAAATCCCAGATGGACACGAGGGATTTGCTGCTGCCTTGCTCAGATGGGAGCGGTGCTGTGGACCTGGGCACTTCCAGCAGGGGCTGGCTGTTGCTGTGCCCTCCGTAACGGGTTGGTGCTGCCCAGACACACCCGAAGTGTTTGGCAGAGCTGTTCTCTATCAAAGAGAGGTAACCCAAGGCACAGGAGTGGAACCATCTAGAAAGCCCTTGGAAAATAAAGAGTCCTCAGGAAAACGGAGGAGTATGAGGGCGAATGTAAGAGGAACTGCACTGCCCGAGGGTGGGCTGTCTCCAGCACATCTTGGTGCTGCACCAGGACTGCCTTAGCTCAAACTTCTGCCTCTCAGCTTCAGGCTGGAGCTCTTGGAACTCCTGCTGTTGTCAGCGGTGTTCTGTGACCTTGGGATATGTCCTCCCAATGTCCCAGCTGCAGGGTCTGTCCCTAGCAGGTCACCTTTTGACCAGGTGGCTGCTGAGAGCAAAGGTGGTGCCTTTGCGTGTGTGGCAGAGACCCAGTGACTCTCCAGAGGTGCCAGGTTTGCAGGTGACCCAGCAGCCAAACTGGGAACCCCTGGAGTCCCCCTGAAGCCACTGTGCCCTGTCCCCAGCCCAGCCAGGACACGCTGCCGCACTCAGGGCAGCCAGTGGCTGCTGCAGGGACCTGGGGGCTGATCCCAGAAACACCAGGCTGAGCTCTGCAGATGTAAATTCTTGGGAATAAATTCGTTCCTGGATGAGAAGATGCCTCGTGCAGCCTTGCCCTTGCACTGCAGGAGATTTGGGATGGGCTGTGCTCCACTGCCCTGGGTGGAAAGCTCAGTTCACTGGCATGGGGGGGCTGCTGCTGCTGCTGCTGCTGCTGCTGCCTGGCACGAGCAGCTGCAACACCAACAGCGGCTTTCCCAAATCCCTGCTGGCTGTGCTGGAGGCTAGGTGGCAGTGCTGCCTGCAGAGAGAGGCTCTGGCTCTGTGCACACCAGGTACGGAGTCACTTCTCCATGTGCGCCTCCAGTGCAGGAAATAGAAAACTGGAACTCAAACTGCAGCCCAGACTGGGAGACTGGGCCTGGTCTCGTCATCACAGAGTCAGATCTGGGTCAGATCTGATCACAGGGTCAGATCATCACAGAATGGTTTGGGTTGATAAGGACCTTAAAGCTCATCTTGTTCCAACCCCCTGCCATGGGCAGGGACACCTTCCACTATCCCAGGCTGCTCCAAGCCCTGTCCAGCCTGGCCTTGGACACTGCCAGGGATCCAGGGGCAGCCACAGCTGCTCTGGGCACCCTGTGCCAGGGCCTCCCCACCCTCCCAGGGAACAATTCCTTCCCCATATCCCATCTATCCCTGCCCTCTGGCAGTGGGAAGCCATTCCCTGCATCCTGTCCCTGCAGACCCTTGCCCAATGTCCCTCTCCAGCTCTCCTGGAGCCCCTTTAGACCCTGGAAGGGGCTCTGAGGTGTTCCTGGAGCCTTCTCCAGTTTTAACTCCACTCCTTCAGTCTACCTGGTGCTGCTCTTTGTGCAGACAAGCCCTTGATTAAGTAAAGGATATGTTTAGGATAAATAGATTTAAGCCAGATTTAAAACCAATTGAAATGCATTCCCAGAGCAGCTTTTCATCTGGTTTTATTTAGCCAAAGAAATCTATTTGGACATAATAAAATGCAGGGAAATCAGGCACAGGATGCTCACTGGAGTGAGACTTCTGGCACTGCAGTGCACAAGAGCCAGTTTAGTGCAATTATGGAAATAAGTGCACATTACTGTGATTCTCATTACGGATAAACTGCTCATGCTTTGAGATTCACAAACCTGGCAATCCAAGTTTAATTTTCAGGTTTAATGAACATTATTTACCAACTCCTGCATTCCCACTGACACACACTTTTCAGGCAGCAGGGTTTTGGCTCCTGGCCTCTCCAGAGTTTGTGCTTCAAGAGGCCTCCTGCCACTGAAGGGTCAGAAGTCATTATCACTTTGCTCCAGTGGCTCTGGCTTCCTTGCTCGGAGACTGGATTTGCCTGGGGAGATTTCCATGCTGTCATCTTCCAGATCATCCTCCTCCTCCTCCTCATCTTCATCTTCATCCAGGTCAATCTCACTATCCCCGGAGTCTTCCTGCAGGAAAGGAGACAAGAGTCCCTAAGCAGCTCAGCTCTGCCATGGCAAGGCCTCTTTGCCAGCCCAAAGTAGGGGATGGCAGTGCTGGCTTCCCCCTGCACTCCCAGTGGATTGCAAACCTCCTTCCCCACCCCACGAGGCTGATGAGCACAAATTCCCTGACTTCTGCTGGGTCTGGGCTATTAAAAACCTGGCCGGGTGTTTAACATTCAGGTGAGAGCTACGGTGAGGCCACAGAACCAAGGTGAAGTGGAAGAAGATGAACCACAGCAGAGGAACCCACCTGCGCCTTGCGCCGGCCTGGCCGTGCCGGGGCTGCGGTCCCCTTGGAGAGCCAGAGTGGAGAACAGGAGAGGCAGAGCAGGAAAAAAAAGTACAAGAACGTAAAAGAAAACACAAAGTAGCCAGGCTGGGGGCAGGGGAGAAGGCAGCAAGGGCAAACACAGCTTGGGTATCACATGCCCCACCCAGCAAGTGACAGGCCGGGCACGCACCCCTGGCTCTCCCTAACTCCATGAATTCCTTGAGGGGTTCAAAGCAGCCTCACTGGTTTCATCCCTGAGCTGGGACACTCAGAGGCCTGCAAGGGTCCCTGAACTCTGAGAGGCTCAAGTCAGAGGGCAGAGCCATGAGACACCTGAAGTGGCTGCAGCTGAGGGCAGTCACAGGCTGAAGGCCTTGGCTTTGCATGCCTGGATGTGCTGGGGCTGTGCCAACAGGGAGAGAGCTGCCAGCAGGGAAGGCTGAAGGGAACAGAAATTGCAGAGGGTGCCTGTCCAAATCTGTCACTAACGTGGCCAAGGACAGTCAGGCAGCACTGGGACTAAAATACATCTTCACCCACAGCACAGCACTCTGCCCTTCCCAGAAACGGGCCTGGATGCCCACGAGGCAACAACAGCCTTCACCACACCCATTGTGGCAGGAGCAAAGAGCAGAGCATGGGCTGCAGGTTTCTCTCCAGACAAAAGGTGAGGGTGCCCAAAAAGCTGTGGCATCCCTGAAAATGTTTAAAGCCAGGTTGTATGGGGCTTGGAGCAGCCTGGTCTAGTGGGATGTGTCCGGGTGGAACAGGATGGGCTTTAAGGTCCCTTCCAGCTCAAACCATTCTGGGATTGCCAGAGGTGTCTGAAGCTCCCTCCCTGAGACAGGCAGCACTGGGGGGTGTCTGCTGGACTGAGACAGAAAGGGTCCATGCACACTGGGAATTACCAGCAGCACAGGCTCAAACACAGATCCACACTCAGCACAGCTGTACTATTTCCTACCCCTCTCCGAAACTCCTCCAGCATCACTGGAGAGCAGAACAGTCCCACTGCTCCTGGGATGGCAGCAGCTTTTTGGGATGGTGGGGAGAGCTAACTGCAAATGCCAACCGTATCCCAGCAGCTGGCTTCAGCCTCCTGGCGCAGGTGCAGCCACTCAGGTGTGCCCAGAGGCACACAGAGGTTGCCCACGGATGCCAAAGGCTGGCCACAGACACAGAGCAAGTGCCTCCTGTGCAAACCTGTGTGTGCCTTTTACATTGTCCACTCACATGTAAACCACAACCAAGTGCAAGGCCAGGAGCAGGAATCCCAAGGGCACAGCTCACAGTTCTGCTCTCATCCCTGTCCCATCCTCCAGAGGACTGAGGCTGCCGGGACAGGCCACGGACAGGGCTCCAACGAGTGGGTTTCAGAGCAACAAAGGGGATTTAGGTTCATTTATTTAATTCCTGCTGCACTGCACTTGTCCCTCTTAACAGAAATCTGCCCCACAGCAGCATTCCTGCAGCCTGTGTGCCACTAGTGCTGCACTGCAGGATGGGGTGAAAGCCCATGGAACACACAGACTCCAAGAACAAGGGAAGGATAAGGAAATGCACATCTGTGCCGGGGAGAGGCGTCAGCCATTGGGAAGGAGGGGAGAAGCAGGCCTGGGGCATGAGGATTCAGCAGGTAAAAAGGTGTCTCTCCAGTTGAGGAGAGACATTCTAAAGCCCTGTCAGAGAAGCTCTGCAGACACACGAGATGGTTACTCACATCTTCCTCCGTGTCTCCACCTTGCATTGATCCCATGATCCGTGTGCCAACTCTTCCTGCAGGAGCAAAGAGAATCACCATCAAACCTGGCTTGTGGTCACAGAGGGAAGAGAATCACCACCAAACCTGGCTTGTGGTCACAGGAGGGAAGAGAATCACCACCAAACCTGGCTTGTGGTCACAGGAGGGAAGAGAATCACCATCAACCTGGCTTGTGGTCACAGGGAGGGAGGAGGAGGGATAAAGCTCAGAGTGTATCCCTCAGTGAGAGGATGAGATCCCAATTCATGCAGTCACCCCCCTTGTTAAGCCTCATTGCTCAGGAGAAGGTAGGAGTGGGTAAGGCTAACAGTAATTAACAGTGGACTCAATGACCTTGGAGTTTTTCTCCAATGTTAATGATTCTATGGTTCTAATTCCAGGGAGGGTGCTACTTCCAGGGCTACCTTATTCCAGCATGATGGTTCTGACAGGACAAGAGGCAATGGCCACATTAAGAAACAGGAAATTCTATCTGAACACAAGAAACCTTTTTTTTTTACTCTGAGGGCAGCCAAACACTGGAACAAGGTTGCCAAGAGAAGTTTAGGAGCCTCCACCCATGGAGATACTCAAAACCAAACTGGATGTGGTCCTGGACAAGGAGCTCAAACCTCCTGTTTGAGCAGAGAGGTTGCTCTGGATGATCTTGAGAGGTCCCTTCCAACCCACAAAATCCATGAGCTGACACATTCCTTCCTCTGCTTTGGTACACAGAGAACAAAAGCCTGGTTTTTCCATGTGGTGAACCCTTTGTCCTTTAGAGAGCTCAGAGCCTTTCTGATGTTCCAGGAGGGACTGAATCTCACAAGAACCCCTGGCAGTGCCCAGGCAAACCTCAAGAATTTCCTGTTGGGAGTTTGATGTGTAAGGCTGAAGAGGGAGGTGGGGATCTGCAGGGAGCTCCCTGAGAGGGGAGAACACACTTGTGCCTGCCTGGCTGTTTCTGGCTACACAGAGGCCATGGGAAGATGTTAGCAGGTCTCCTTTGCTGGGGAGGGAGCCTGGAAGTGCTGGGAATGGGGAGAGCAGAGCTGTGAGCAGGGAAAAGCTACCTGTGGGCTGCCTGGGTGACTCAGCCCTGCTGCTGCACCCACAGAACCCCCTCAACACTCACTGGATCCTATTTCCAGCCCTGCTGTGTCCATCCCATCTCACCATCTGTTCATCTCCGGCCATCACCAGCTTCCTCCATACCAAATATGGATTGTTCCAACCTAGACAATCCAACCTGTGCTGTTTTTAGCATGAAAACAAAGCAGCTTTAAAATATACCCTGGCAAACCTGGTTTTTTTTTCTACTTCCCAAAGCACAAAAGATGACAGGTCCCTTCTGTCCCACGCAGTTGGAGCTGAGTTAGTGGTAAGAAAAAGCTGCCTAACTCATGCCCAGCTCACCAAAAAACCCTTGTTGCATCAAGGCACATAATTAAAAGGATTTTATATCTTTATATAAAAAGCAGTGGCCTCTGTTCAGCAGTTGCTGATAACACAGGAAGTGGAGATGGAATGATAAGATTTCTGGATAGATCTGTCTTCAGGCTTTGGAGACTTCTGCCCTAATTTATGCTACACTAAATGATATAAATTTGGACATGGTTACATGTGACATCCTTAGATGACAACAGAACCCCATTTTTGCCCAGCCTACAAATGACTCTTGAGTTTAACTGCAATTTTACTCTGTAAAAGGCTCAGCACAAAGTGTAAAACTGGGAACTACCTCAAAAGGAGAAAGCTGCAGGGAGCTCCTAAAATAAGACAAAACTGAGAGAGACTTTGAATATAAAACAGAATCAAGACGTCAAATAAGGAGAGCTGATGGAATAGGACAGTTCAAAATGCCACGGGAAGAGCTTAGAGAATGCTCAGAGAAGGTCTGCAGGATGCTGCTCCTCCACCAGTGGGCACAGTGAAGACATCCTATGGACATGTAACTGCTCACACCTGGAGGAACTCGAGGATCTGGGACTGCCTGGACTGGGATCCCTACACTGGCTAAGCCAGGAGCACCTCTCTGAACTAGCAGCTGTGGGATCAGCAGGGTTAGGTCTTGCAGCAAACCCTGGGACACTGCCAGGGGAGATCCCAGGATGCAGAGGCACTGGAAAACAACCCTGGGACACTGCCACGGGAGATCCCAGGATGCAGAGGGGCTGAGACTTCACCTGAGCACTAAGCTGTAAAGAGGAGAGAAATCAGGTTTTCCATGGAGCATTATTTTCACTTCCAGACCATAAACCCCGAAGTTTCCCTGTGTGGGAGCAGGGAGGGCAGATGGCCATGGTGTGTTTCTGTGTGCACTGGGGGCAGGCAGGAAACAGAGGAGTCACCTGCAGGGGACAGGGAGAGCTGGGGACGTTGTCACTTGGTTTCCTGGGTCCAGGTCAGCTGGGCTCACAGCTGCCAAGAGGAGAAAGCCTGTGGTGTTTCCACAGGTAACGTGAATCCAGCTGGGACAGGCTGTACAGAGCAGTAATTAGGAAAGATGCTGGTAATGAACAGCCTGTAATTCACTGCACCTTTGGAGTCAAATCTTCTCCCCGTGCATGGCCATGGTTTGTAGGCACTGAGCCCCCAGGGAGCAGAAGGGAACGTGCATCCCTGATTTGGAGCCAGGGAGCTGTTGCCATTTTCCCTCTGAGTGATGCTCCCCATGGTACCAACCCATGCAGCTGCCCAGGATGGAGCCACAGGGCTGGGATGATTTCCAGCTCCTCACCCAGCAGTGGGTACAGGTTAACCCTGTGCCTCACAGCAAGGAGTGACACACGACCTGAGAGTCTGGACAGCCTGGGAGGGGGGCAGGTGGATTTGGAGCTGACACATTTTGCTCCCAGTCTGGAGATCTGCAGTCAGGCTCCAGTGCTTAAAGGGCAATCACAGCATGAGCTGGCAGGAGACACCTCTCTTCTCCCCCTGCATCACATTCCCTTCCACACACAGAAAAATGGGATTAACCTTCTGCCTGATGTTTCTGAACTGTTTGCCCTTTGGGCACTGTGTTCTTCATCACAGAATGACAGAACTTCCTGAGTCGAAAGGAGCCCACAGGGATCATGGATCCAACTCCAGGCCCTGCCCAGACACCCCAACAACCCCATCCTGGGCATCCCTGGCAGCGCTGCCCAAACGCTCCTGGAGCTCTGGCAGCCTCGGGGCCGTGCCCATTCCCTGGGGAGCCTGGGCAGTGCCCAGCACCCTCTGGGGGAAGAACCTTTCCCTGATCTCCAGCCTGAGCCTGCCCTGGCCCAGCTCCAACCCTTCCCTGGGTCCTGTCCCTGGCACAGGGAGCAGAGATCGGAGCTGCAGCCCCAGTGAGCTCTGCCCTCAGGTTCCTCCTCCAGCTGACCAATCCAAGTGCCCTCAGCTGCTCCTCAGACCCTGCCCCACGCCCATGCCCCTCCTTTGGACACTCTCCAACAGCTTTAGATCCTTCTGATATTGTGGCACCCACAACTGCCCCACAAGAGCCAAGGTGAGGCTGCACCAGGGCAGAGCAAAGCAATCCCCTCCCTTAGTGCAAGACTCTGATCCCAGCAGCATTTTCCAGGCATTGCCAAAATCCAGGGATTCATTAAGCACAGCACAGCTGCTGCGTGGGGGAGCACACTTCAGTTTATTTCTTACACCTCCATGAAAAGGAAATCTGCTTGGAAGTGAGGGAGCTGTTCCCACCTGACCTACAGCCTCTCCTCCTTCTTCACTAGGTCTGATGTTGGGATGGCCCAAAACCTCCTCCCTCCAGGGAGCTCCTCCCTTCCACACACAAAACCTCCAGCCAGCAACAGCTCTGCTGGGAGCAGAGGCTGACATGGAGGGAGAAAGCCCCATTTCAATTTTAGGCAAATTAATTTCTTTGAATCCCATCTGCAGCCCCTTTTCAATGTTCCCAAACACGTCTGACTGCCCACCTTTCCCCAGCTACAGGAGCCTGGTTATGCTGTCCAGCAGCTGCTGTATCAGGGAACTCAGGTCTGGAAAGACTTATCTGAGGGACAGGAATCTGCAGAGATCTACACAGAAATACAGGAAAATGGGAAGAGCAGCTGTAGCAGCTTCCTCCCCCCCAGGGAACTTTGCTCACAGTACTGACAGTCAGATCCAGTGTTTCAAACACTGTTTTTCCCTCCCAGTTTTCCCTCCTGTTTGACCTGAGGAGGCAAAGAATAAAAGATTAATCTGACTCCCCAAAATGCTTTTATAAGGTTTACAGTTAGGACTTACTTTGCTAGGAAAGCATATTTCCTGCAGGAGCACAGCCACAAGGACCCACATTTCCCATGTGAACAAAGCCCCAGGCAGAGTAAAACTGTCCTTGGGGAAGTTCCCCAGGAAGGAATTTATTTTTAAAAGTTCATGGAGAGCAGGATCAGTCTGGTGGAGTCCTCTGAGGTGCTCTGGGAACAGGTGGACTGGTGAAATTTTTCCCCTTGATTCCATACATTACCCAGCAGCTGGAGAACCTGAACCCTCCACAGCCAAATCCCTCCGTGCCAAACCCATTCCTTGTGCCTCAGCTTTGTCCTTCTGCCCATGGAATGTGTGAAACCCCCTCATCTCCTTGCTTCCACAGGCTTTGAATCCAGGCAAACACAAGCCAGGAGATGCCTGCGAACACCAGGGCTCCTCAGAGCCATCAGGAAGAGAGCAGCTGCTCAGGGCAGAGCAGATTTTGTTTTGTTGCTCTGTACTTCTTGATAACTGCCAAGAAATCAGGGAGGGATATTCAGGAGAGCTCTGGGGTTACAAACAACAGCCCCAAGCCCCAGATGGACCGGAAAGTTAAGAATTCTGTGCCCAGCAGAGCCTGTGTCACAGCTGCTGCTGTGTCTGACTCACCTCTGCCCACCTGACACCACATCAGGCGTCCCTTCTGTGCAGACATCTGAATTTAATTTGGCCTCGCGAAGAGCACCTGGAAGCCCCACTGAGTGTGGGAACTGCAGATCCCTGGTGTTTCCGAGACTCAGGCTGGCCATGCTGGCACTGCTGGGCACCAGGAGGATGCTGACAGTTTCTGGAGTCTGTGGCAGAAATTTACACATACAACAGCCCTGGCAAACCCTCCATGGGGGCACTTCAGTGTTGCCTGACTCTGAACAAGGCATTTTCTTCTGGTTTTTTTTTCTCAAAACCACAAGCTCCAGGCACTCTGCAGCAGCAGGGAGACCCTGACCCCTGTTTGTTAAGGGTTTCTAAACAGACTGACTGGGGGAATGACTTGGGAAGGGTAAAGAAGGAAACCACACCCTGTGTGCTGGTAAGAGGCAGCTGTCCCTGTGGATGAGGCAGAGGGATCGGGGATGGGATCACACAGCATCTGAGGGATGCCCAGACAGCTGCAGAGGCCTTCAGCACATTTTTCTTATCAGGACTCACTTCCACAACAGAGAAGAATGAAACATTTTGAGAAATCCAGAATATCTGTTACCATCTTGTGTTTGTAGAGACAAATGCACCTCCGTACATCTCCTCACCCTGGACTCAGAGATGTAATTTCCCTGAGGAACCAGGGAGAAGGGAAAACCAGACCAGCTATTTAACATGTGGTTTTAGAAATGAGGCAGGTGACAGCCACAGGAGCTCAGTGTGAACAAGACATCCAGCAAGGAGCAGGCAGCTGTTGCATATTCCCAACTGAATCCCTCTGCTCTCCCGCCAAACAATTTCACACCGCTGGTTTCTACACACCTGGGAGAGGTTAAGAGGGAAGGAAAACATTCTAGAAATTCCAGCAGAAATCTGAACACAGCCACAAGCTGGAGAGAGAAATTCCACAAGCAGAGTGACAATTCTCACTAAGAACAGGACTTCCCTGCTTTTCAGCCTGCCTGCTCTATGGAAGGATTGGAAACAGGAGGGTGGAGGCTCACCTGAGAAGATTTGTATGTCAAAACTTCCCTTTTCCCGACAGGACTGAAGAAAAAGAGGGATAATTCAGGCTCTGCAGCCTTCCCCCAGCATGCAGGGTGCCACAGGCACTGAGCAGCAAGTGCCCTCTCTGCCAGCACACCATTAACACCCTGATCCTCTGGGCCAGCTCTGCCAAGGAAAGGGGCTCCAAGAGAGCTGCTCTCTCACTGTGTGACTTTGGACTGATTGCTGAAAAAATAGGGTTTTATAAAGCTGTCTTCTCAGAGTAAAGGTCAAATGGGTCTGAAGTTGTTCCTGTCTCAGTAATGAAATGGTCTCTGTGGTCAGGTCAGGGCAAAATCACCCCTTAACAGCAATGTTATAAAAGGAAAAGAGCTACAGCACTGGGAGAAATGGTTCACAGGAGCTGGAACACCCGGGCAGTGTGGAATAGAAGGTGATTTACAGGCACAGTTCCACAGGGATGGATTATTTCAGCTTCATGCAGCAGCACTGCCTTGTCACCAGCACGGTGTGTCCCAGTCTGTGCATCCCACCTGCCACCTCTGGAAGGGAGAGATCCTCATGATGCCACGATGCATTTCAGGACTCTGCACCAAGTGACTGAAAAGATGGATCTGCACATGGAATCACAACACCACTTCAGAATCTGCCACTTCTGATAGCGTGGGTGACAAAAACCTATTTAGTTCAAGGGGAGACAGGACAGGTTCTTAGAAGAAAAGAAATGTACTGAGGGTTAGATTAAATCTGGGGAAGCCACAGCTGATGGGGTTGAAACAGCTTGAGAGCAGTTGGGGAACCTGAGGGAAGTTCCCACGAGCTTCCCCAGACATTTTCTTTCAGCCAGTGCTGGGGAGGGACCAGGCTAGATGGATGCTATGGCTGATCCAGCACAGCAGCTTCTGCATTCCCAGGACAAGGCTTTGCATCCTTTACCCCAAAGTCCACCCCAGCTGCACGTGAACAACCATCCTGCTGCAAACAACCCATCTATGGCCTGTTTCAGGCAAGAGGTGTCTCTGCACTGCAAATGGTTAAGACTTTCAAGGCTGAAAGAATTTCTTTTCCTTTGGCTCTCTGACAAAACAAGCATCTTACTGCAAGTGCCACCACAAATTCAGGGAAGTCCATTGTATTTGTCACAGCCTCAAATATCTACTGCCAGACAGAATAAAAGTGGATGTGAAATTTTATTCACATTGACAATGTTAAAATTAAAATGTAGAGACTGTATTGCCTCCAGCTCTGGTGTCCCCAGCACAGGAAGGACGTGGAGCTGCTGAAGTGAGTCCAGAGGAGCCCAGAGAAATGCTCCAAGGGCTGGAGCCCCTCTGCTCTGGAGCCATGCTGGGAGAGCTGGAGGTGTTCACCTGGAGGAGGCTCCAGGGAGACCTCAGAGCCCCTTCCAGGGCCTAAAGGGGCTCCAGGAGAGCTGCAGAGGGACTGGGGACAAGGCATGGAGGGACAGGACACAGGGAATGGCTTCCCACTGCCAGAAGGCAGGGATAGATGGGATATGGGGAAGGAATTGTTTCCTGGGAGGGTGGGGAGGCCCTGGCACAGGGTGCCCAGAGCAGCTGTGGCTGCCCCTGGATCCCTGGCAGTGTCCAAGGCCAGGCTGGACAGGGCTTGGAGCAGCCTGGGATAGTGGGAGGTGTCCCTGCCATGGTGGGATGAGATGGGCTTTAAGGTCCTTTCCAAGCCAAAGCAGTCTGGGATTCTGTGATAAATCAATGCACTCTCTGATTTACAAAAGCAAAGGGTCAGTGACACAGGGGTTTATTATAATAAGCCCTTCCAAGGAGGGGACTCGCCTGTAATCCTGATACTGTGACAATAAAGCAGCTGTGGCTTCCCAGGCCCACTGGCAGCACCTGCAGCTTGGCCACTGCTCTCCCAGCCATGAGCTCTCAGCTCCCTGCTCCCTCCTGGATCAGAGCCCTTCCTGCCTCCCTAACGCTGCTTTTGCCACGTTTGCTGACCCAGCAGCACCGAAGTCAAAGCTCCAGAGCCCATTCCAGCTTCCTTCTTCAGCTGCTCCTGCCTGCTCCTCTCTGCACGTGGGGACGGGGTCCATTTTCTCTCTGCACCACACAAGTCTCCCCCAGCTCCCTCTTTGCTGCTCCATGGCAAACTAAATCCTATCACTTCAAGTCTTTTAATTGGTTGAAAGAGTAAAACAGGAGCAATGTTGTCAAAACTGTGTTTAGTTTGAATTTTGCTGCATCTAGACAGAGCTGATGAAAGGGCTCTTGAGGGTGAGAGGGTGCTGATTTTTCTCAGTTACACCAAGTGGCCTAAAAAGAGGTTTTATCTCTCCCTGAGAATCTTGCCTCTATAATGGCAAAACACACTGGAATATCTGCCCACCACAGGGAGAGGGAGGAAGCCTTATCTCCCAGCACTGATAACCTGGGAATTAGAGATGTAAAAGTGCACCACAGCAGTCACAGGGACTGAGCACTGTGGGCCCTTTCTCCTCAGTTTGAGAGCAAACGTGGCTCAGCAGCATCACCATGTAAGAAAGCACAAAGCTTCAAAGGAAAGTGACTGAAATACCTTAAATTGGATCAAGGAAAAAAGCAGTAATTAATAGAAATAATGTTCTTGTTATGTTGCCTTGATCATTAAGTGCATTTTAAATGCAAATTGCTGAAGAACACCAGCAGATCTGGGGTGTGTTTAAGAGCAAACAGGCAGAGAATATTCAGCCCTGGTTTTCTAAAGAAGCTGCTGCTTCTGACATTAATCTCAGGTCTTAAAGTCTGATGAACTGAGTTTCAATTAAGGGTAATTAACGATAACAAAGCTCTTCCTAGAAAAAATTCTACTTGCAGCAAAATCTCCCAGCTTTTAGAGTAAAACTAAAACTGTTGTTAAGAGCAGCAGGTACTCGGGTTATGGTGTTCTCTGAGATGAAGCATCACAGACAGCTACAAGGTCACTTCCAAAGCTCTAAAAGCTATGTACAAACCTTTCCTTGAGAAATGCCAATGTGAAATATTCCTCAGGGAATATCAGTGTTTCTAGCACTCAACATGAGTTTTCAATTTTCAAGAAAAACAGAGGAAGGGAGGATAAAAGTGCTTGAATTACACTGACTTGAGAACATCAGCTTCTTTCCCTGGTCTCAGTCAGAAAGGGGAAAGCAGAATTCCACTCACAAAACCCCACATAGTTGCAGTTTACCTAAGGAACAGGTTCCAGCAGGAGTGGTGGCACGTGAAATCCCCCACACAGGCACTTCCTCCAGACCCCAGAGAGGTCTGTGCTGACTGTTCACAATCCCTCACTGCTAACAAGAACTACCCTGACTTCCTGGCTGTGTTTTGCTGGACTCCAGACTAAGCAGGACGTTTCTTTTCCCACCTGAGGGAAACACAGACCCTCACACAGCAACTCCTCTGAGCTGCTTGTGAGCAGGGGCATCAGCAGGCAGAGGCTGCAGTTCCACTGCCCATGAAGCAGGACAGGGAGCTCACATCCCTCCCTGGGAGCAGCAGCTCAGGTTGCTCCACCTGTGCCCAGTCAGTGCAGGTGGCTTCACTGACTCACTGAAGGTTTCCTTTGGAAGGCTCAGCTAAAAACAGGTGCCAGCAGCTAAAGGGAAATGAATGCTTTGCAATGAGGAACGGTACTGCTTCCTTAAGGCTTTGTACATAACTACTTCAGGAATGTGTCAGGCAATACCAAGGCAGGATTTTCCCCACACAGTAATTCTTTTCCCCAGTAAATAATCCTTCATTTTCTCCCCTGCAAGCACTGCTTTCTCCACAGGGCTTTATCCTCCTGCAGCTCCTGAGAGCTGAGCAGGGCCAGCATCCTGAAGGGTGACAGGGGCTTCTTACATTTGCAGCTGCTGAGGTAATTGCAGCATATCCCTGTGGATCAAGGCAGCTCAGGAAGGGGTAGGATACCTTGCAGGAGAGCTTCTGTGCTGATGCGGTGCCTCATGATCTGCAAATCCCCCTCGCTGTCGGAGCCTTCATCCTCCTGGATGTCTATGTCAGAATCATCATTACCTGGTAAAAAACAAACCCAGTTAATATCACCCAAACCAACCCACAGCCCACAGCAGCAGCTGGACACAGGAGACAGCAGCAGTTCTACCTTTGTTCAAGCCCAAGAGGAACTGAAAATGCAGTTGCAGAGAGCATTGCCTCTGCACAAGAGCACAGGAAAGTGGCCAATATCCACATTCCAGGGAGAAATCCTTTGGCATGTGAGGGCCAAAGCAGCATTCACTGTAAACAAAGAGTCTTGGGACAATCCCAGACTGTACCATTGATGCCTTAGATTTTAACTTTTATATTTTTCAAATCCTGTATTGCCTTGTGTGTAGCTCTGAAGTTTCTTGTAGCTCGTTAGCTGCTCTCCTGGGCCAGACAGACACAACAAAGCCTCTCCAAGCTTGCTGCTCAAGGACACTCAGTGTCCTAGGCCCAAAAGGTGTAAGCTAGAGCCCCTAGAGAGGTGGAGAAATTGAAGAAATGACATCATTAGCTAAAGTTTTAATTGGTGAATTTATGCAAATGAACCAAACCTATAAAAGTGTGAGGAACTCGTGACTCGGGCTCCATCTCGGGGTCCATTTTGGAAGCAGCCTTTGGCTCCCCAGGGTGAACCTTTGAAGGCCTTTCAAATAAATCCCTACCTTCATTCCCTTACTCCTGTCTCTGTTTCCAGGTAGCCACTCAAGGCATCACCATGAAGGTGCTGTTTAAACACCCCCTCTGGCTGTGAACAGAAGGTGCTACTCCAGCAAGTGATTTAAAGATAAAACTCTCCGAAAAGCATTGGGAAGTGTGTGTTTATTAACACATCTCCTGGTTTTACCCCGACACCAGCAATGTCAAAACCCATCCCCCTGGACTATTTGCCTTCCATTTAGTCCTAGGCAGGAACAGTTCCACGTCCCCAGATAAAGGAATGCAGCCACAGCCAAGCCCAAGGTGCTGGAGAGACAGGGAAGCTTCCAAAGACACAGGAACTTCTTCAGGTATTTTCATCATCTGCCTTTGTTTCCTTCTCCCCATCCAAAGTAGAGCTCCCTGTCCAGTGCCAGGACAAACCCAACAGGACCCCATGGGAGACCCAGCATAGCAACAGTTGCTGCTGATTATTTAGAGAAAATAGGCAATTCTTTCCCAGGTACATTTAATTACACACATGTCTGAGCTGAAAATGGAAAGAACTACTTTAATTAGGATTAGTAATGAGCTGACACATCTTTGCAATATTTAATTATCGGACAATATACAAATATTACACATTTTCCCATCCTCTTTTTCACTGCAATTTTAAGTTAATGAGAAAATAATAATGGCAAGGGAAGTATTTGCTAGCGTGGTAAGATGACAAGGCTCCAGCAGCATTAGCTATGACTTCTATTTGCACTTCCCTTTTTTGCAAGTGAGGGAATCACTCACTGCTGTGTGACCTGGATGCTGCTTCTGTTTGCCTGGCATTTAGGAAGCTGAGGTTTTGTTCAGCCTCGCATGGGCAAACTCCTTGGGAAGAGCCACGTGGAGCTCACGGAAAGGATTCAAGTTCGTGCTCAATATATTACAGAATGAATGTATCATATCTGTGATGGCTCCTACTGCTACTAAAATGCCCTCATTCTTATTTTGTGGGGTTTTTTCCTTCCTTCTTGGTTATTTATTTTATTTTTAGCAGCAATTTCTCCCTTTCAGGTTTTGTCTCTTGTGCTCCTGTTAGGCAGCACCACCCCCAAGAGCTGAGGGTGCTGCAGGGACCCCATTGATTACTTGGCCAAACCTTTCCAATTCCATGCCCATCTGTGCTTCCTGCTCCTCTCTGGGATCTCCTGAGCATGAGCTGCCAGCTGAGCTGGGACTAAAGGCTTCCCACTGCCAGAGAGCAGGGCTGGATGGGATATTGGGAAGAAATTCTTCCCCGTGCCTTTAAAAATCCAGGATTGCCTTTGAATCCAAATGAAAATACAAATTCAGTTGGACTCCCAGCATGTCATGGAATGGTCTGGCTTGGAAGGGACCTCAAAGTTCATCTCATCCCCCCCCTGCCATGGGCAGGGACCCCTTCCACTCCCCCAGGCTGCTCCAAGCCCCGTCCAACCTGGCCTTGGACACTCCCAGGGATCCAGGGGCAGCCACAGCTGCTCTGGGCACCCTGTGCCAGGGCCTCCCCACCCTCCCAGGGAACAATTCCTTCCCAATAACCACAGCACAGCACTTTCCCTGCTGAGTTGTGACTTTGAAACAAATCCTGTTACGGATCTATGGCAGGAGTTTGGGTTTTCCTTGAACAGCCTGGCTGGAATCCAGGTGCACAGGCCCCAGCTCGGAGCATCCCTGCACTGAACTCGTGCCAGAGGCTCAGGGAAGGGAGAGCTGCAAATGAAAACTCAGCAATATCAAAATTCCTGCCCCCAAGCCTCCTGCTCCCTCTTGAAAAGACATCAAGCACCTTTTTCACTCCCCAAAACCAAATACACTGCTCCAATCCAGCCCAAGGGCTGCTATCATCAAGCCCAGCTCTGCCCATGTACAATCTGAGTTATCAGCTCAGCTGAACTGTGCTGAGCCAAAATCCCAAGGACAAAGAAGCAGAGCACAGTGCTAAAAAATTATCCCAATACACAAGATAAAGAGAAGCTGAGTACAGGCTTTTTATCAGGATGAAACATCAGACCAGCCCAGGGCTGTGTGTGACCTGTCCTAGGCAGTGTTCCACCACCAAAGCCCTCACTCTACACCCAGTGTGCCCAGTTCTCACCAAAATACTCTTGGTATTCATAAACAGTGACAACTCAGAAACTTTCATTTAACAACATGTAGCAAGACTTGTTGCCTTAGAAGAAGACACAATCTCATTTGTGTAACACTGTACAACCAACTACAATCAGTTTTGGGAAGACAAGGAACATTCCTTAGGGAAAAAGCAGGTTTTTCTCAGGATCAGCGTAAAGCAAGGAAGATAATCAACCACAGCACCACAAGGGGCCATGTGCTTGCACACGGAGCACAGAACCACTGAATGGAGCTGGCTTATGAGATTTACATGGGTTTACACGAGGATTATTGGAATTCACACAAGAGACTTATTTATTATTATTCAGCAATCCATGTGCCCCAATTGAGGCCAAGCTGGCAGCTTCCAAAAGCTTCAGACTGAGGTTTTCAGCAGCTCTTGTATTTTTATTATGAAAAGGTAATCAGCAGAACAAGTCTGTAAATTGTGCTGGGCCCATCTCCCCACTGCTGTGATTGACACTACTGCACAGAAAACACTCCAAATATCAGCCTGCCTGAGGGAGAATATACTGGGATTTAAACCCCACTTGCCTTTCATTTCAACATTTCTATTTCATAAAGATGGGCTTCAGTCAACTAAATTAGTTTCCTTTGAAGCTGTCCAGCCACAAAAAATACATCCTGGTTCCACTGATCTCCAAAGGTGGGATTTTTGTTCCTGTTCCCACTGCTCCCAGAAAAAAGCCAGAGCTGATACCTGGACAGATAATACTACACTGAAATGATTTAATTTCTGGTAATTTGCAATGCTTGAAGGAAAAGCAGCATGATTTAGTAACTTAGCAGTGATTTCATTACAGATCTGGTAGTTTGCATCAATATTCAAGTAAAGGTATCCAGCTGTAAAATAAGAAGTTACTGTGGTGAGGATAATGAGCACAGTGGCCACTGTTTATTGATATGCTCTGGAATTGGCTGTAAGTGCTGTGCAGAGCATCCAATTTCACCAAAAAATCACTGCCTTGGAAACACAGGCACTGGCTCCACAGCAATTACTGCATTCAGCAGGATGCTGGTTTTGGTGAGAAAACATCACAAGAACAATCAAATGGGCAGCTGACAGCCACTTGATCCCAAACGAAATCCAGTTCATAAATGGCATGAAATAAGGGAGCAGGAGAAACCAAAGGGGGTGGGACTGGGATTTTTAATGTGCTGAAGGAGAGTGAAGCTCAGTGCCTATTGGAAGCCTCAGCTCTGCCAAACCCACCCTACTGTCACACCAAATCCAGAACACCAGGCTCTGTATCAGCCTGGACACTCCTAAACCCACAGCTCTGCGCTCTGAAGGGAAAGAAAGGCTTTGTTTTAAAAATTTCTGGAGGGAACATACTTTGTCCTTAGCACAACACCAAGATCTGTCATCTGATCTCTAAGAAAAATTCAGCCTGGTACTGAGAGCTACTGAGCAAGGTGCAGATGTGTGTAGCTCCTACAAATTCCAGAGGAAAACCTCGGTGTTTTTTGGCTACTGTGTAGCCAAAAGCTGGGCAGTAACAGCAACCTACAGCAACAAGGAGGTTGCAAAGGTAGCTCTAAGTGCAATTATTTACCTTGCTTGGTCATTTTAAGATCACAGAACCATGGAAGGGTTGCAAGGGACTTTAAACTCATCCCACTCCAGCCCTGCCATGGGCAGGGACACCTCCCCCTATCCCAGGCTGCTCCAAGCCCCATCCAGCCTGGCGTACCCACAGAATCCAAACTCCCAATTTCTCAGTAAGGATGATTAACCACTGCCTGGGGAAGCAATAGGTCTCAGCCACTTGATATAATTAAAACTAACTCTGGATGACAAGCTCCACTTAAACTGGGATTTGGAGTCTCAGCAGGAGTGAGCAGTTAAGTTATTTTTGGGCCCATTTGAACAAGAGGTCGTATTTGGTGACCAGAACTATTTCTAACAGTCTTCCAAGCCAAAAATCCATCAAAGTACTATTAAATTAGACCATGAATTTGCAATTACCCAACAAGCACAACACAAAGCTCCTGTGGACCAGTTCCAAGTGGCTCTCACAAAAAGATGGATGGCCTGAGCACCAGCAATGTCCTCCAGGAATCATCCAGGAGTTCCCCCTCAAATCCCACAGCTGCTGCAATGGGGCTTTTTGTT
This sequence comes from Machaerirhynchus nigripectus, assembly GCA_013397975.1. NCBI lineage: Eukaryota > Metazoa > Chordata > Aves > Passeriformes > Dicruridae > Machaerirhynchus > Machaerirhynchus nigripectus. The sequence continues at coordinate 95,946 of VZRQ01005889.1, forward strand.
TGCCTGCTGTCAGATTTCAAAGCATCAGCTCTGGAGTAGAAAGGCTGCACCCAGGAGCATCAGTTAAGCCTCTGGTTATTGCTGAACAAGATTCAAGTAGTGCAGATTTCCAAATGCTGGGGAAAATGGATATTTACTCATTCTGCAGACCAAGCCAGAGGATGCAGGGTGGACTGGCTGGAGCAGCACAGCAGGAAGTGGCAGAATCAATGACAAACTCAGTTTTACAGCAAATACTTCTGCACATTTATATTAATCCTGGGCACAGCATCGGCCAAAAGAAATACAGGAAATATTTTTTAAAATTCAAAGGGTTTACTTTTTATACTTCCAAAACAAAATATTTTACTTTTTAAAAATATATAGTTCATATATATTCCTACAAGGAAGGTGGAGAGAGACTTTGGACAAGGGATGGAGGGACAGGACAAGGGGGAATGGCTTCCCACTGCTAGAGGGCAGGGTTAGATGGGATATTGGGAAGGAATTGTTCCCTGGGAGGGGGGGCAGGCCCTGGCACAGGGTGCCCAAAGCAGCTGTGGCTGCCCCTGGATCCCTGGCAGTGTCCAAGGCCAGGTTGGACAGGGCTTGGAGCAGCCTGGGCTAGTGGGAGGTGTTCCTGCCCATGGCAGAGGTGGAACGAGATGAGCTCTGGGGTCCCTTCCAACCCAAACCACTCTGAGATCCTGTGATTCTGTACTGTCTGCTTTTAAATTGATTAAAAGCTCTTGAAGAATGTGAGAAAATGCACTGGAAAAAGTGTATAAAGAAGTGAAAGATCTGTAACTGCAATAAGCTGGTGAGTCTGAAAAACTATTTCAGTCTACAAACATTTCAACTGGTCCTTTTTGCTCAAAGAAGTTTTTTTTGCAATTTTGGATGAACCTGAGGAAATAAATTGAATTTCTGCTGTGGTCAGTGACCTTCCCTGGCCTCTCCTCTCACACAATCCAGGACCAGAGCATCCAATACCCACACCTGACAGGAGCTCTATCTACAGCCTTCATCCAAGCAGTGTCTAATACACTAAGAGTCACTTTGCCATTAACAAGGAAACCAAGCCCTGGGCTTCAGGCACTTGGATTTGTTACTTGGCACCAGCCTTGGATGTGGCACAGGGGCAGCAGATGTGTGAGACACCACAGCCTGGATCAGCTACTCTAAGAGCATCTTCTGCAAAGCAAAGCTTAGAAAAATAACAGCAATTTCCTCCCTGCTCAGCACAAAAGACATTTTTATACTGCTGCAAATACTTAATTGTGTGTATTTTCATCAGGCAGATAATACTCAGAGCCTGATCTGTAGCAAGAGTTCAAAACCTTTATGTTGTTTAAGAACGGTTTTTCAAACAATTTAGTGTTGGTTTTTTGGTTTGTTTTTTTTTTTTTTAGTGCAGTGGTTTTATGGAGTTGCTCTGTCAGAGAGAAAAACTGATTTGCAATGTGTGGCAGCCAAAGCAAAAAGAACCAGACTGTTTATCAACAGCACTGAACAATTTTGCCAGTTTTATGTGAGTACACAATAAATCCACGGACTTTCTACATTCTTAGCACAGATCTGCACAACAACCTTCATCCCACAGCTCTCCTCTATGAGAAACAGCATTTAGGCTTCTCAGCCTGAAACTCAACTTTGAGAGCTGTCCAAAACGCCTGCAACTTTATTGCAGAGAAATGAAGTGTTAATTTGGAGCCCTTCTTACCAAATTAGCAGGAGATAAGGTCAGGGGATCCAGACAATGCGAGAGCCGCATCAATTACGTGGGTAGGTGAAGGTAACAGTGCTCACAGGGCAGAGAGGATGCTGACTTTTATCAGTTAATGGGAACAAATTTATCACCACCTGCCAGCCCACTCTGTTAGGAAAGCTTCATTAAGTGTTTTGCAGCTCCCAGGGGCAAAGTGTAAAGAGAGTGAGTGAGAGAACCTGCCCTGTTCCTGGCAGGGGCACTGCCCCTGCGACCACCCTGAGGAGGAAGCAATGAACCTGTTCCAAGGATGCTCACTCCAGCACCCCAACATTCCAGAGTCAGCCAGGGAGTCCTGGGATACTGGCAGACACCAGGCCAGCCTGCCCACCTTCCACTGAGCAGAGAAGGAGCTCATCCCTTCATCTCCAGAACCCATTCCATGAACAAGACCAAGTCAGAGTAGGGCCCACTTCAACCATCCTGGTGTCTGTTGGGTTGAAGGCCCAGACAACAAAGTCCTAAGTTTCCAAACAAACTGAAGATGGAATAAAACTTCGGATAAAACCACTTTCCTTTGTGTGGGGGGCATTATTCAAAAATGTAAGCGGAATAATGAAGTATTTAGCAGGGTCTGTGGTGACAGGGCAAGGAGTGAAGGTCAAATTAGACAAGAAATTGGGAAGGAGTTGTTCCCTGGGAGGGTAGGGAGGCCCTGGCACAGGGTGCCCAGAGCAGCTGTGGCTGCCCCTGGATCCCTGGCAGTGTCCAAGGCCAGGTTGGACACTGGGGCTGGGAGCAGCCTGGGCTAGTGGGAGGTGTCTCTGCCCATGGCAGGGGTGGAATGGGATGAGCTTTTAAACTCCCTTCCCACCCAAAGCAGTCTGGGAGTCTATGAAGTGTTTTTCCCTCCAAAAACCTACTTCAGAAAGATGTTTCTGATGGTGAAGTCCTTCCCTGTCTCTGGCTCATTACGGGGCACGTCCTCTCTCAGGAGCACGTGGCACCCAAAATCCAAACAGCTGAAAGGTTGGAGCGCTCAGGGCTGCAGCACCTCACACCATTTCCTCACCAGGCCCACAGCACTCCTGATAAAATCACTGCCAGATCCAGCTGTAGGTCCCTTGGGAATCCTCTCCAGCAGAAACTCCATCCCTCAGGGGATCCCTATTCCTGGTGTGAATTGCTCTGTTAGCCCTGGGGGAGGGTGGGCAGGCACAGCTGCCCAGTGAGCTGAGCCCGTTCTGCTGCTCTTTCTTGGTTTCCTCTTGTGCCAAATGTGTCTTTGTCCTGGGCTGAGGATCCTGGGATTAACACAACTGCTCTGTAAACAAACTGTGCCATGTGAGACACCAATTTCTGCATTCTCTCACCGAAGAAAATCTCTTGGGTTTGAACTGTTTAAAGGGCAGCATTTAATTAATACAAGAGGAGGAGAGGGGGGTCTGCTCTGAGGGGAGAGCCCAGGTTGTTAAGTGTGAGCAGACTGTGGTCTTGGGGAGCTTTACAACATTCCATTAATTAACCTCTGTGCTCCTGGCTGGGAAACAGCCCTGGAGAGCCAAATTTCCTGTCTCAGTTCCACCTCTGCAGGCTTTCACAGACAAAGGCAGGGTGGAGCTGACAGAGATGACTCGATTTGCCAACCTGATGGGACAGTCAATAAATGAGCCAGCTCTGGCAAATGGATCCTGGTGCTCTTCTCACTAGAATAAATACTAATTATGACAATTAGGTACTTGAATTAAGATGTATTATGGTAATATTTGAGGTCATTAAAAGTAATAATCTCATTCTTAGGTGGCAGTTAAATCAGTCACTAAAAGGCAAAGTTCCTTTTATTTCAGAGATGCAAAATGACAGAACAGTTTTCCAAGTGAAAATCCTCAGATAGGGACAAAGCAGGGCAACAGATTTTCATGTTACACCTCACACTGCCAGTTAGTGATGGCTGATGTCCTCCTCTTGAACTTTTTTACCCCAAAAACTGTCAGAGAGCAGGACTTGGGACTTTTTCACTCAAATCCTTGAAATAATTCCACATTCTTGTAATTTATATTACAAATCCTGTATTTCAGCTACAACTTCTTTACTTTTTACCTCATTGATATAGGATCAAAGATGGGCAGAAATCAGTGAATTTCCTCTTATAAGTTTGCTGTGAAAATCTCAGACACCAAACAAACTGTAAAGTGCAACTTTTATGTCTACTCAGTTTCAGCTTCCATGAACTCTCCCTCTGATCCTGAGAATTAACTTTCCTTCTAGTTTCTCCCAGTATCAAATAAAAATGCACAGATTGCAGTACTAAATTCACAGGGGTAGTTCATGATGAAGTTCTGGCTGGTGTTTGGCTCAAAAAGAGCAGTATCTGGTTTGTGAGCTTTCTACAGAGTCTCAAGAGGTCGTTAATGCCCTTCTGAGCCTAATTAATTACAAAGTTGTTTAGGGAAAAAAAAGGAAAAAAATCCCAAATTTGAATTGCATTCCCATTTTGCAGGTACACTAAAATCAAACAAATGCAGGGAGGCAAATGTGGATCCCATTGAGAAGGCTGATGATCTTACAGAGGATTTTAAGCTGTGAGCTTTCATCTGGGGTAAATTCTGACCTGTGTCATAAAGAATCATTCTGAACACAGAACCAAACTCTGTGCCATGCACTGTGGCAGGCAAGTGCTGAGGACAGAAACTGGGGACAGAAAGGACACTCTGGTTGTGCAGGACACCCCAGCACGTGTGTGACGAGGCACAAACCAGCAGCACTACTCGCCTCCGTGCAGCATTTGGCTGAGAGAACCCTCTGCCCAAGTCTGCTCTCAAACCAGCAATCCCCTGATGCTGGGACAAGTCTGTCCCCAGGCAGCCCAGGGAGGGGTGGGAGCAGTAAAATGAAGCCTGAACTGCTCAGTGGGATTGCCCAGCACTCAGTGGCTGACTGTGGTCATTCCTCAGCTCTGCAGGGAAAACTGGCAAGGCAGGGGAACATTCCCAGAGGTTTGGTTGGCTATCTCACTGCTGTCCTTTTGAAGTTGTCATGATTCCACTTTTTCTAACCCTGCCTGCTGACTCTGTCATCACCCCCCATCCCCTTGGAAGTGGACACTTACACATGGAGTAGCCAGTGCTTAGCAACTCCTCTGCTACTACAAGAGCTGAAGGAATCCCACTTACTTCCACTCTTCAGCAGGTGCTGCTCCTCCTCCTTCAGCCTGTTCTGAATAACACGTAACATGTTGGCTGCTTCCTGCAAGAGGAGAAAAGAATTGCCTTGGGAAAGCTGCCACAAGTAGAATGGGACTAGAAAATGTCAGCATTGAAAATGTTTTATGGAAAAATAGGTCTGACTTGAAACATGGAGCTCCTGCTTACTTTGACTGGGAGGGTCAGGATATAAAGCCCAGGTCAACCAGTGCACTGAAAATCAACCTCAATCCCCACTGGGTGAAACATCACTTATCCCATGGAAAATGAGTTCATTTGCCTTCATCCCACAGAACATGACTGCTGGTGCTCTGAAAAGCAGGCTTTGGTAGTTGTTTTCAGCCAGTAGCCCATTAAACACCAGAACTGGTTTGTGAAATGACTGCACTTCCTAACAAATCCAAACCAGAAAGAATCCACACCTTTCTGAACATGCAAACAAAACTGGGGCAAATAACCCCATCAATCACCTGGAAAAGTACAGCCATGTATTTATGATACCACACTGTAGTGCAAAGGAGAACCAACCAAATGAAGGTCAGTGACACTAAAAAACCACAGAATGGCACCTTTCTCGTCCATTTTTAATGACATTTAGCCTTAATTTGGGTAATTCTAATGGTGAGTAGCAAACTGAACACGATAGAGTGGGTAAGGTATGAATGCACAGAATCAGGCACAGACAGACCTCACAATAGGAACAGGTGGCAACAGCTGATAGAAGATTTAGCCACAAATTTAGCTAATTTTAGTCTCTTCAATTCCAGTCAGGCAGAGGAAAGTTAATTAATTGTGGATTGGAATAAGATTTTTCTGAACCTTTGATTTTTCTATGCAAAATATGATTCTAATTAAAACCACCAGTTGCTCTGATGTGATCAGACCTCCACACTGACCGTGCACTTGTGGGAAGGAAACGTGGACTCAGCTGGAATATCCATGGGACAGAGGGAAGAAAGTAAGAGCATCTGAAAGCAGCTGAATGGAGCCCAACCTTCTCACACCTCGATGTGGAAATGTGTTTCCAGAAGTATGGAGGCTGAGAAAGGAACCTCCAAGGCCCACCCAGCACACACGGAAGTTGCTGGAAATAGAGGCCTGGGGACAGACTGGAATGATTCAACACAACTTGGCATAAATATCTGTCCTGGGAACTGAAATCCACGCTGGAAAAGCTCACAGGGAAGATGTTCCCAGGTGGAAGTGATGTACCTGGTCAGAAACCCAGCTCAGTGCCTCTCTCAAGGGGATAAATCCCGATCCAAAAATCTGCTTTGGACAACCACACAAACTGCTCCACAAACTCTCTGTGCTAACAGAGACAGGGGCTCCATGGATACCAGGAATATTTCTAACAGATCCTGGACCAAAGGAATAACCCTGCAAAACTGAAGCAGGTGTGAAAGCGTCCAGGGGGATAAAGCACAAAGGTCAGGATGCCAAATCCCATGGAATGAGACCCTCCAGCAGCAACCTGCATCACCAGAACCACTGACATCTCCAAACTGATGGGTGCATTCTGCAGGGAGAAGCTAATTCCTGCAAAAACAAGGGAGGAAAAGACACAAGCATGGTTTTTAATTGGTTACATGTAGATTGAGAACATTTGAAATACTCCATGGAGGAAAGTGCCCTTCCTTATGAATTCCTTCTTCATGATTAACATTCCCCACCCCTTCAATGCCAGCAAAGCCTTTTCAAAGATGATGAAAATCGAAGCGTGTGTGGACCTGAGGCAAAATTTTCAGAGGTCTCTAGCTAACAGTGTTTCCTTTGGTCATTCCAAGGCCACCCAACACCTCCCTCTGCATCAGTGAGTCCCAATATTTCCTCACTGAGCCTCGCAGTTGCTATTATTTTCATCTTTACCTCTTCCTCCCAGCCAGTCCTAAGGTCAGTGACTTAAATAAGCCCCTGTACACCTTCCCAGTGCAGCCTCCCCACTGCTCTGTCCCTGGGACAAATGGATACCTGAGGGATCAATCCCCACCTGAATCCCAACCCGGCAGTGCACATGGCAAAGAAAGGACAAAACAGGATAAAAGAAAAGGACATTTCCCAAATGGCACTGGGGACAGATTCATAAGCCCAGGAAGCACGTTTAGAATGTTCACAGAGCAGAGAAATTATCAGCACAGACATAATCATTGCCTGGCACTCTAATTCCAGGCACACACCACGACAGCTGAAGCTGGCAATTCCAATTTAGACAAGTAAGCAGCTCCCCTGCCCTGCTTCCCTGCTCCTTCCCTTCTCCCGCTCTCCAGCTCCGAGAAAAGCACTTGTGCAGCGACACAGAAGGAACCTGCTGCAAACTAATCCATCAAAACAAAATTAAGGCAGGCAAATTCTCCACTGCAGCTCAGCATGTGCCTACCCAAGGTCCTGACTGGAGGCTGGGGCACTGTGCCCGTGGGGAAAACAGCAGGGCTAAGAAGATGGGGTCTATGAACTTAAACTACAAGAGAAATGAAGGCTAAAAGAATGTTTACCCACACAGATGAGCCACTTCTCCCCCTTTCCACCTGCCTTTCACCTGTGCTGCTGCCAGAAGCTCAGCTGATCTCATTGCAAGCCAGCCCAGACACTTAACTGGCAGGAAAAATGTTGTTTTTCTGCTGGTTTAGGTCTCTGAATAACTTGATGCACGGCTGGTCAAATACCACTGTCAGCCCAAGGGACGTGCTGAGCCTGTGCATCCTCCCTTCCAGCAGCCCAGGGCTCCATCACTGCCACATCCTGCAAAAGCTCATCAAAAACTGCAGCAGCAGAAAATGTTTTAAAAGGGCAGCTCCAAACCAGTCAGAACCAGGAGAGCATCAGTGAACTGGTGGTTACTGCCCTTAACACGTGACATCTTCAAAGAAAGGGCAGAAGGGAGAGCAAATCAAAAATCTAGGAAGTAAACTGGATTTATCACCTAATTTTTTTAAGGTTTTGGATGCCTGCAATCATCAGAGCTGCATTTTTGGCCTGAGCAGCTTCCACCTTCCATGCTGACACCACTTCCCTCACATCACACCACCTCAGCAGATGTGATTGATGGCAGCTCAGCAAAGCCCAGCCTGTGATCATCTGTTTGAGGCTGGGCACCTGAGCGTGATCCAGGGCTCCTGAGCTGTGACAGGGCACAAGAGCTGGGGGTGATGGACTGGAATGCTGCAGGGGCTCTTTCAACACTCAGTGTTGTACCAGGGCCCGGGGGCTGCTCAAGTGCCACATTTCCCTTGCAGCGTGGCAGGGTGACAGCTCCATGAAAGCAGAGATGTGCCCTGAGCTCGTGCAGCTCCCACAGGGAACGGCCTGAGTGCCTTGGGATGCTGGATGGAGCCACTATGTAAGCCCCTGTTCAGTCTCTCCAGCAAAGAGCAGGAGGTGCAGCAGGCAAACACTCTCTGGTTGTCCTCTACGAGTGAATTTTACTCAGATGAAGTGGCAGCTCCCACTGGGGAATCACAGTGGCAAATCAACACAATTTAAGTACCAATTAACACAAAATCCAAACCAACCTGCCCCTTCAGAGGGACTCCCAGCAACCTTCAGTTTCCAGTACTTTCAGGGACCTCCACGCAGGAGGGGCTCAAAATCCTGCTTTAGGGGCAGGCAGATGGAAATTCTCCTCCTCTGCCTCGTACATTATGCAGCCTCTCCTGGGTGTGAATCTGCCCAAAGGAGCCATTTTTGCAAACAGCCGAGGGAAATGGGCAGCAAGGCAGGGTTTTGCTGCTGACACTAATCCCCTGAATAACCCTGGCCCCAAGGGACCTTCCAAAGTCCCAGCCCAAACCTCCACGCAGGACCAAGCAGGACCAGCAATGGGATCAGATCACAGTGCTCAGGGCTGGAGCTTGCTGGGTCCTAAAGATCTCCAAGGGAGAGACTGATCAACCTGTCTGGGCAACCTGCTCCCACTGGCTGTGTGTCCAAAGGGTGCAAAAATTTCCTGCAGCAGGTCAGGATGACTTTTCATTGCTGGGGACCCGTCCCTGGCTCTCAGCACAGGGGCTCAGGTGTCCTTGGCCACCAGTGATGTCCCAGCTCTCCGTGCAGGCCCTTGGCTGGTGACACACAGAGCCCACACAGAGCCCACACAGAGCCCACACAGCCAAGAGCAGCAGGAAATGCAGAGCCCTTCTGGTGACACACAAAAGCTTCAAATTAAGTAAGTTTCACCTATGTTTACAATCAGCTGGGCTTTTTTCATGCCCACTTTCTGTTGTTACAGAAACATTACCTGTCCAGCACACTCCACTCAAGATAAATGTCTGGTTTTTGCAGATTGGAGTTTGAGTGAGACAGTATAGATATTCAGCATCTCAATCTTCTTTAACTGGCAAAGCAGATGATTTTCCACCTAACACCTGTGAAAGTCTTTGCAATAAAATGTGCCAGAATGTTTTTAATATGCTCTGATCTCCTGCTCTCTGCACAAGTAAAACAGCAGTGCTGAGTTCCAGTGGGCAGGCTCTGGGCTGCGAGGGGTGCTTGGGGTTATTTTGTTCTTAACCAGAGGCCACGGAGAACATCCCCCAGCAGCAGACCCACAGACAACCTGCCCTGCCACTGACTCAGTGCTTGCCTTAGGGCCAGTGATCCAGGATTTAGCTAAGCCACACGACTGACTGGGCTGCCAGTCCTTCATCCCAGTCCTTTATGCTGTACCTGATTTTTTTTAGTTTTGGTTTAAACCATAACATCAAGCTGGAATTCATGAGAAATCATGAGACTGAAGACAGCTCTGCCCCTGCAGATTGCAAAGCAGCAAGTCTGACAGCTCAAAACCAGGAAGAATAAGAATGACGCATATTTGATCACTTAAAATAGCTCAGCTTTCTGGGTTTTTTTTTTTTTTTTTTTTTAGCTAACCTCAAAGATTTTTTTAAAAACACCAGCAGGATCTTGAATACAAAGAATTTGTGCCCTGCAGCCAGCTGGCAGACACAATTACCACTAAGTAGAAAGGAAAGAAGTGGGTGAAAGTGGAAGGGAATAAGTACAAAAGCACAGGACAACAACTGGAACTCACTGAGTTTTTGCATTTGGATCGAGCATTCCAATTTTTGCTTAAGCTATTCCCTTTGTTCTCAGACACACTCCCAATCCCAGAAATCTCTCTCTGTCTAACGTTTTCAGCTTAGCAAGGGAAAACAATGTTTCCTTCTGTTTTTTTCTGGAGTGACTTGCAGTGCTCCCACTGCTCTGGAGTACCCTGGGAGGAAACCAATTTGCTGCTGGATTGAAGGGCTCAGCTCACCTTGACTTCATCTGGGCAGCTGCTCCCCCCTTTGCCACAGAACAAAGCACCCAGGATCAGCTCCTGCTACGCTGAGGCAGCTGTTTTTGATAAGAGAGTGGCCACTCATTCAGCAGGAGGGAGATAAAGGATGAGAAGAAATCACCAGGTGCCTGACGCGAATGTGACAGCTCTCAGTGACAGGAAATCTGCCAAGGACAACGGCAAGGGGACTAAAGTTCATGGAAACATGAAGTACCAACCCACCTGGAGCTGTTCTTTAAGAGCAGAGATTACGTTTCCTGGATGCTGGACTACTGTTAAATACCTCACCCAAAATTCATGTTCTGAATGGGAACATGGGTGTAGTAACGTCTGGCTAGATCTGACTGCAGTGCTGCAGGGTTTGTTCCTTTTTGCTCTGTTGAGGAATCGTGGGAGAGACACGAGATCCACCTGCAACAGTGGGGCAGAAGAACCTTCACCCTCAGGCTAGCTCAGCTGTGAGCAGGGCTTTGAACGAGGTCTGGCAGGGAATGATGGTGATGATGGTGATGACAATGATGATCCTGACAAGAAACAGGGCACTGTGAACAGGCTCTGGAATGTTCCTTGTGAAGGCAGAACAAGTGGGATCCCATCTCATGTGCCTGGACACAAGTACATCCATTGTAGGAAACACAGCAGGAGGAATTGGAGTGGGCATGGCTGTGATCCCACAGGGATTACAGAAACCTGGTGTCTCCTAATAAATTCTGGCACACCGGCTCCAGTGCTCACATTTATCAAAATAATCAATTAGACCTGTTAGATCACTAGTGAAGGGCACTTTCATGAAGAGAAGCCACAAAAATGCCTCAGAATTTCCTTGGAAGGTTTCTTTCTTCAAGGACAAACTTGTTAATTAACAGAGCGTCTTTCACGCTATCAAGAAAATTAGGGGGAAAGCACAAATGCTTTCTAATGTGAGGGCAATGTTTCATCAAGGAAAGCAATCAGAGTAAAAAAACCTGGCACGGGTTTTCATAGAATCACAGATTCATCGATCAGAAAAGACTTCTGAGGTCAAGTCCAACCTTGTCAACTCAGCCATGTCCCCACGTGCCACATCCACTTGTTTTTCGAATGCTTCCAAGGATGGTGACCCCACCACTGCCTATCCCAGTGCCTTTCTGGGAAGAGATTTTCCCTGATATCCAACCTGAACCTGCCCTGGCACAGCCTTAGGCCATTTCCCATTTGTCCTATTGCCAGCTATGATAACTTTGTTTTGGGGCAAAGTCTTTAGGAAGGAAAACTTCCATCAGGGATGTGTGGGAAAGGTGTCCAGCAGAGCCTGCACATGGGGTCACATGAGTAGCAGAAGGCAGAGACAGGAAAAGATGGAATTCTTGGCTGAGGATACACCAGTGCAGCTCTCAGTGACACCAGCTCAGACTACCCAGAGCCAGACAGTGAAGTGCATTCAAAACCAACCCACAGCAACTGTTTTAAAATCAGATTGGTTTAACACTTCTCACACACTTCTTCCTAAAGCTCCCATGATTACTTAGCAGGTCCTGACTTCATCCAGCCCCAGCACTGCAATACCTACAGATGAACTGGAGCTGGAAGGGAACAGCACACTCCAGAAGCTGAGGCTGAGAGGCAGATCCTGAGACCTGAGGCAGGGCAGCTCCTCTGGAATGAACAGACTGAGCAGCAAGGTCTCACCCAGACATCAACACCTTCCCTCTGGGAACTCAACGCAAGGAGATTATTCAGGGCGAGGAATGGCAGCTCGGTAATTGTTCTCATCCTGTGGGAATTCTTCTCACCCTGCTTCCTGACCTGGGTGTCCTGCTCACGCTCTGTGTGAACTCTTTTTGCCTCTCTCTCAGCTCTCCCCTCATATCCTCACACAGTAAATGAATAATTCTCCCCCTGGCACAATTCTGGAATGGCTTTCAATGCAATATAAAACCTTTCTGCACAGCTTACTGCACTTTTTACTGTGCACAGTACATGTTTTCTATTGGAATGATCAAACAGTGCACAGCTGGCCCAAAGAGGCTGCAGTCTCTGTCCTTGGAGGCTTTGAGGACTGCACTGGATAAAGTCTGATGCCACATCTGACCTTGCTTGGAACAGAATGAATCTGTCAATCAGTGACCAAGAAAGCAGGTTTAAAAGTGATTTATTTAGTTGACTGGTTTTCTATTTAAAAAACCCCAAAAGACAACAAACAAAGCCCAACTCAAAACTTTCCACCTCAAATACTTCTCTGCACTGCTGTGCTGTGCTGGCTTCAAAGCCAGATTGGAGGTGCTTGAAGCACCCTGGGCTGGTGGAAGGTGTCCTTGCCTGTGGCCCTCTGTAAGGTCCCTCCCAACCCAAACCATTCTGTGGTGTAAGAAATACTCCTGACCCATCCAGGAACCACAGGTCAGAGCCATGGGAGCAGAACATCCAAGGAAAAAGCACTGAGCTCTCTGCTGAGGATCTGTGTGACCGTCCATGGCAGGGCACAGCTCAGGAGGACTGTGCAGACACAGAAGGATTGGGAAGGCACTGCCAGAGGCTGCATGAGACCAGTGCAGGCCACAGGCCTTTAAATCATCTGCCAGCACTGAGAGAAATCTAAACAGAACTAAGGAAAGAAGTTTAAAAAGAGATCCAGACTAACATTTCCTGCCCAGAATTTTCCAGTCAAAATCCTTTCATACAAGAAGCCTCAAGTCACCAATAACACAGACAAATTCAGGACTTTATCCTCTGGATGAGATGTGTTCTGTATTCAGCATTACATACATGCAAATTTCCCCTAATGACAACTCTCCATTTTTCCCATTTGTTTTTGTGGAAGGGATGAATCCTAATGACTCAATAACAGCTCACTGGACATTCCCTTCATGGATTACATTTTTATTGTAGCAAGCTTACAAGTGATACTGCTTGGATGTGTAATTTGTTTGAATTAATGTACAATTCTGCAGCGTAAACCTGGGGTCAGTTTGCAGTGCCTGAAGAAATCATCATCCAAATTAACACTGATTGGAAGTTAGGAATCACAGCAGTGTCTTGTTCACCAGCACAGAGCAGTCACTGCCTCATCCCTGCCAGACTCCAACACCTGAATTATCCTCTGCCTGTGTCACAAAGCTCCAGTGTTCCAAGGGGGTCAGGATTATTCATGCTTTTCAAGGAGAGTGTTTACTGTATTAAAGGGCAGCTGTTCTTGGTGAACTTGAGGGTTCCAGGAACTGATAATGGACTCTGCTGCCTTCTATCTTGAGATCAATTAGCTCAGTACAGCCCCCACTTCTCACAGCAAGAGCCTCTTCACCGGGGGCTGACGCACACTTCAGTTCACTGCTGCCAAATTCAGTGGCAGCACCATCAAGCCTCTCTCTAACTCTTGTCAGAGCTCAGGAATCACAAACGTGTTTTTTACCACTTCTCCAGCTTGAAAACATTTGCACTCCTACTTCCTGCTCCCCAGGCCAATGCTCTACCTACTCCTCAGATGACTGGAATAAAACTATGTTCAAACATCTCCTTGTGGTGGGGTGGAGAAGAAGGAAGTACAGATGAGTAACAGCCAGACAAACCTCTTTAGCAAGGGGATGACAAGCACCACTTCCAGGACTGTTCATTCATCAGGCTCTGATTCTTTAACACAAAAGAGCAGCTAAATCATTTCTAGGCAACCAGCAATGGACAACACCAGCAGGTTTCACCTTACACATCCTGCTTCTCTGGTTTCCATAGCTCTATTCTTCTCCACAGAATAGCAGGGACACAGGATAGCTTCACTCCAGTTTCCTCTATGGATTAAGAAACTGGAGCTTTGGTTTAAACACCCTTGTGGCTGAGCAGGAGCTGAGATGCACTCTCTGAAGTTTCCCAGTAGAAGGTGGCCACCAGCAGGTATTTCCAGGGAATGTGGCACTGCCAAGGGGAGTCAGACCCTGCTTAACAGGCCAGGCTCTGACCACAGCAGGTTCCTCCTCACTTCTCTCACAGATGGGACAAAGCCTGAGTAGGAGACTCACACTCACAGCTCTCCAGGTCAGCAAATTTAAAAAACAGGAGAGTCTCACAATGTAGTGGCCTACAATGGAGGTTTCCATTGACTATGGAACTACATCACACTCAAGGTAAGTCCAAATGGGAATGGAAACGGATTTCCAGCAAATTAAATATGATCCCAGCCCCAAGGCAAAAAGGTGTGCAGTTTGTCCTGGGATTTCTTACCTTTCCTTGCTCCTGCTGTTTCACCCTGCTCCAAAGCTGCTGAAATGCAGAGCTGGGCCCACGGGTTACCCCAACATCAGAATCCTCTCCAAAAGATCCCGACAGTGCCCCGGAGCTCTGGGAGGAGAAGGCAGGGACTGCACAGGGCAGTGACTCCCCCTGCCAGCCCATGCCAAGGTCTCTGCCAGGACATCCATCCCAGAGGGCCACCTTTCACACCTGCAGTGTCCCACTTTCACATTTCACAGAACTCAACTAGGAATTGCTTTCATGCAGCCAGAAAACTGAAAATCATTTTCCTATTTAAAGTCTCAGACCTCACTGTTTTGCACCTGATGAGATTATGCATGTTTATGCAAATCAAAATGCCACTCTCACAGCTCCTTTTCCCCACTAAGTACCTGCAGCAGAGCATAAACCTCCTCAATTTCCTATACATCATTTTAACACTACCTACTTACGTCATTTGGTGCAAAGCACCAAACATCAGTCCCAAATTAAGAGTTATTTTAGCTTTTTCTTTCAAACAATCACCCATTTAAATGTTTCTCAATGATTTAAATGTTGATCTCTGGGGAAAAATAGAAACTGATCTTCTTGATCAGTATTGTTTCAAGTAATCTGATTGTTTCCTATTCTGAGTGAATTTCAAGTGATTTCTGTTACGTAATTCAGACATCTAAAGTCTTTGTGAATATTCAAAAGGATAATGCAAAGGCAAGGCTGGAAGACCATAATATGAACCTTACATTTACTCATCTTCCTCCCAAATGAAGCTGGATAAAGAGAAGATGTAAAACCTACAAGGCAGCACTTTGGAATGCACTAGAGACTGTTCTCGTGCATTGCTTCTTCTCCACAGGAGTCACTGCACTAGAAATTCAGTGAGACAAGTTAAGAACCAAATTTATTAGAGATTAGACTATTCTGATTTCTCTTTGTGACAGTCAGCCATGGATTTCCAAGCCATGCTTTCAGTGAGAGCCATTACATCTCACACTTCACAGAAACAACTGCTGTCATGACAGAGAACTCACCCTGGCTGCAAAACTCAGCAGATCCTCTCTGCGTTCCTTCCCCAGGTGCAGAGTATTTAATTTATAAAAGAATTAGCACAGATCTGTAACAGCAGCAAGAAAGAACCAGACTGAGCAACCCTTACAGGGGGTTCATACCGAACCACAGCACCAAGCCCTGAGGCACAAGGAACCTCTTTATCCCTTCAGGGGCTGCTGGAGGCAGAATATGAATTTTCCCATTGCTCAGAAAAGCCTGTAAGTGACTTGGGATTCAATAATTTCTTGTTTGATCTCTAGCTCTGTGATAAAATGAGCTCTAGAGTCTGTCAGACATGAAGAATTTGACGCTGTGAGTCAAATGACCCTGAATCTGGGATCCTAAGGCAGGTTCCTCACCCACCTGGCACATCAGATATCCAGATAATCCCTATGAAAACACGGATCTTTGAGCACTGAGTTGATCTGACTGAGATCAGCTGAACTGACCTCAACTGTTTTCATTTCCCAAAATGTTCCCCTACAGCTTTAATGGGAGGCAGGATCACCAGAGCCCAGGAGCAGGTGGGCATGTCCTGCCTCAGGGCAGTGGTATTGGCAGGGGACTCCAGAATTTTATTTCAGTGGAATGAATGCACACAGAACATTTCCATCTTCCCTAATGCACTCTCCACACGCCCTCCCACCTTCTCTCTCCAGCTTCTCCTTTTTGTGATCATTTCTCAGCCAATAATTGCTTTTGTCCTTTTCTCCTACACTCCACTGCCCCTACTCTTTCCCTGTGCATTCCCTTCCCCCTGCTCTAATTTTTTCCACATTTCCCCTCTGATTTCTGTGTCTCAGTGCACCAATCCTGTCACCCTTGTATGCTGGACTAAAGGCCAAAATAGAAGCAATCAACAATTTAGCAGCCTGTGCGTACTTTTACATCTGATATTCCACACAATTCAGCAATGCTGGACCAGGAGTGCTCTCCTGGCACCTGTAAAGTGTTTAAAGCAGTCATAATTCAAAGGCACATTAGTTAGAAGACTAAAGACTGTAACCAGCTGCTTTTCATGTTAACCTTGTGCTGGCTATGGCAGCAAACAGCTGTCACAGTGGGAATGTTGAATTTAATATTTAAGAGGGACAGTTCAGTGCAAAAAGCAGCAGAACCAAAGGGTACCTCAGAGTGGAGCAGAACTCAGACATCCCTATTTATTATTATGTGCATATTCAGAAGCTCTGATAAAAAAGAGTTTAATGAAGAGGGGATTTTATTTGGGGAGGGTGGGTGGCAAAGGATAAGTCACAACACAGCCTGTTTTTTTGGAATTCCATGATTAACCATGAAGGACTGTTTACGGATAGCCCATAGAATCCATCATGGAATGGTTTGGCTTGGAAGGGCCCTTAAAGCCCATCTTGTCCCACCCCTGCCGTGGCAGGGACACCTCCCACTATCCCAGGCTGCTCCAAGCCCTGTCCAGCCTGGCCTTGGACACTGCCAGGGATCCAGGGGCAGCCACAGCTTCTCTGGGCACCCTGTGCCAGGGCCTCCCCACCCTCACAGGGAAGGATTTCTTCTCAATATCCCATCTAAACCTCTCCTCCTTCAGTTTAAAGCCATTCCCCCTTGTTCTATCACTACATGCCCTTGGAAACCCCATAATGATGAAAAGAAAAGCAGTTTAAGCAATCCCAAACTAAAGATAATGACTCAGAACATCCTCATCCCTGTGTCCACCACTTCATGGCATTCACTTCACTTCTCACTCCTCAGCTGAACTCAAAGCTCAACAGCACAAAAATAGTCTGAAAATACCTTAGGAGAAAGCAGCTGAAGAGGAAGGTACTTCTGGGGTGTCCTCTGAGAAGCACAAGAAAGAATAAGCACATTCTCTCCAGGGAAAAGGCAAATGCTGAAGGATATTGCCAAGTTATTCTGGCATTACATAAGCTAATTCCAAAACCACCTTTTTGAATTGTATTAGTCTGTGCTGTCCTTTAAAAGAGAGGCATTCATTTATAATCCAGAGAGAATTTCAGCCCCCAAATCTAAAAAACCCCTGAAAATAGGGTTTTTTAGAACAGCCAAAGTTCTGATAGTTTGTTTCTAAGCATCCAAAACTGTTTCATCTTAGAAACAGGGTAAAAATGAATTAAGTGTGCTGAGTCTTTTAAAAAGCAAAAAATCAGCCCAAATCTTTGAGGAGACATGGCTCATAAATCCCTGCCTTGGCACAGAACTGCAGGAAGATGGATTAATTCCATGAACAGCACAAAGGAACAGAAGGAGAATAAAAGGGGTAAAGAAGGCGAAGGAAACTGCAAAGACAAAAGGCCTTTGTTTAAATTCCTCGCATCCATGAGTAAGTAGTGCATGACAGTTTGTCAAGAAGTGTGAGAAACTCACTCTAAAGACGAATCATGCGTGGACTTCTGCCTTCTCCAGGTGATAATGGACAAATCATTTTGTATTTTTCATATATTTCAAAGGGCTCCCACATCAGACGGGCGGGTGCTCAGCAGGAGCTCCTTCATCACCAATTAACTGTTGTGTTCAGACTCAACACGAGCCCTTCAGTTCTTCTAACACAGATTTTTCAGCCCTGGAAGTGACTGGCAGGACACTCCCACTGACCACACTCCAACCACTGCTCCGTGGGACTGCCACAGGCAGGCAAAGGATCAGGAGGCTCAGGACAACACCAGGAGCCACAAGGGGCTGGACACCCACAGCATGGAAAAACCACCTTAAAAATGTACACAACCACCAGCTCTGGAGGGGCTGCAGTGCCTCAGCTGCTCAGTGGCAATTAATTAAAATCCTTAAATCACTTTGCTAATTAGGAGCTGCACTCTGGCCCAGGTTGGTGGCTGGGGATACCCAACCACTCTGAGTCCAACTGCAGCACAGATCAGGTTTGTTATTCAGCAACAGGCTCTCAATCAGAGCAAAAACTCCTAAAAACATGGACCAAGTCAAGGAGAGGGGCCCAGGAATCAGGGCTAAGAACTGCACAGGGAGTGCTGGATTACTCTAATTACACTGCTGATGCTTTTTGCTGGCAAGCTATTTAGCAAATACACAGCAACGATGAAAGAATTGCCTCATGCTGCTACTGCAGAAGTTAATTAAGATTTGTTTGGTGGAACAAAAGACAAATCAGGGTTGGGGAAAAAAATCAACATAATTTTCAGTGTTTCTGACAGCTGGAGAGAGTGTGTTTTAAAATGGATTAAATGTAATTATCCTTGTTATTTTTTCCTCTGTTGATGCTGAAAATGACACATGATTATAAACTGTAGGACAACATACAACACATTGTTTTGGAGAAAATTATTCTCTTTTTTTTCAAAGCATGTAATAACCCACAGTTTTGCTTCACCATAAAGCAGCCAGTGTAGAAGCACCACCTGAAAAGCAGATCGAGACTGAAAGAAGGGAGAGACATATCCTTGGGTTCCAGGTTGGCCAGAAATTAATCCAAAATGGATTAAACAGTGCATCCCCTCACTGGTTTGGAAATAGGAGTGCACCAGCAAGTCTCTTGGTTTAGCTGGGACCCAGCTTAGAATCATGGAATGCTTTGGATTGGAAGGGAACTCAAAGCTCATCCCATTCCAATCCCCTGCCATGGGCAGGGGCACCTTCCACTAGACCAGGTTGCTCCAAGAATTCCTTCCCAATATCCCATCTAGCCCTGCCCTCTGGCAGTGGGAAGCCATTCCCCCTTGTCCTGTCCCTCCATCCCCTGTCCCAAGTCCCTCTGCAGCTCTCCTGGAGCCCCTTCAGGCACTGGATGCTGCTCTAAAGTTTCCCCAGAGCCTTCTCCTCTCCAGATTAAACTCTTCACCCTCTTTCAGTCCCCAAGTCCTGGAGTTTGATTTTGAGGACTGACACCTCGTAACGACTTCAAATCACAGTTTGGACTCCAGCACTCCTGAATATTTGGCTGGAAGAGAGACACACACCCCTCTTCTTCTATCAGAGCAAACCACTTGTGCCTGCCTGAGTCACTGTACTCCTGCCCACAAAGAGATGGTCAGAGTCTCATCCTTTATATGTTTCAAATGGTTTTAGGTACAACTGATAGAAATGCGCAGAGCAAAACCACGTCTGTTTGTCACCAGCTTTTATAATTTTTAATCCTGCACTAGGCTGAAGCATTTGTTCCCTGCTTATCCTAGGAAACCACAAGCCAAACCATATGGGTAGAGTCCCAGGAGTCTCACAGCAAGAAGGAGAAAAAAGGAAAAGAAAAGTGTGCTCTCCGTATTCTAAGCACGGCACAGCTGTGAATGACAAAGGCTTTTAGTTTGTCTTATTATCTTTTATCAAAAATCCCCCGAAGAGCTGAACACCAACTCATTAACAAAGTTCATCACATGAATTCATAAACAGTTTCAGGTAGCTCAGTTCAAAGAATTTCTCCTTTGGCTGTGAAGTCTCAGTGGCACTTGAACAGAAGGGATAAAGATTTTAGGCTTCACTTCAAGATTATGATTTAATTGAAGACTTCTTTTGGGGGAGGGCAAGGATATGGTGAAGAACTGGAACAGAGAGCTATAACTGACTTCAGATATAAGGTCAAAAAACTTCTACAGAGCCAGTGCTTGTGAAAAGAGGGGGCTTGATGGGAAACTGGTTCGCAGGGATTAACAAACTGCCAAGTGCCCACATTAGCTTTGAAAAGATACTTTATCCCTCAAGCAAATAATGCAGCGAAGTATTTAGGACTTCTCAACAGCATGGCTTTCCCTGTGTCCAAAAGGTGGTGGTGGAATGAGGAAGCATTAATTATCAATGGGTTAATTGGCTGCACTCGTGAGGCCACAGCTCGAGTGCTGTGTCCAGTTCTGGGCCCCTCATAACAGAAAGGACACTGAGGGGCTGGAGCAGGTCCAGGGAAGGGAACGGAGCTGGGGTAGGGACTGGAGCACAAGGAGAAGGGTCTGGAGAACTCCTCAGGGAGCTGGGGGGGCTCAGCCTGGAGAAAAGGAGGCTCAGGGGGAACCTTCTGACTGTGTACAACTCAGGGCAGCTGGCGGGGGTGTGTCAGGCTCTGCTCCCAGGGAACAGGGACAGGACAAAGGGGAACAGCCTCAGGCTGTGCCAGGGGAGGTCCAGGTTGGACATCAGGAGGAATTTCCTCATGAAAAGGGTTGTTAAACACTGGAAGGGGCTGCCCAAGGAGGTTTGGGCACCCATTCCTGGAGGTGCCCAAGGAAACCCTGGATGTGGCACTCAGTGCTCTGGTCTGGGTGACAAGGTGGGGATGGGTCCCAGGTTGGACTCGATGGTCTGAGAGGTCTTTCCCAACACCATGGATGCTGGGATTCTGTAACTCCAGGTGTAGCACACCCAGCAGCATTAAGATCCCAGGGGAGATGGTTCTCTCCAGCATGTTTTCAATGCACAGAAGACAGAGTGGGTAATGACTGTGAGAAGGATGACAATAAAACAAGAAGCTACTGGAAGCTGAAGGAAAGCCTGGCTAAAGCACTGCAGTCCAGTAAACACCCAAAGAAAAGTCTGGAGCAAGACAGGATACAGATGGAGATTATCCATGAGGAGAATCACACTGAACTGATACAACTCAGCAAGTCAAGAGAGGGCAGAATTCTGCCAAACAAAACTGAAGGGGTGGAGGATCCCAGCACATCTGATGCTCTTGACTGTTTTCACTGATACTTTGAGGAGACTGAGGAGTCTTGTGCTGAGAAACCCTCATACATCAGCAGGCAATAAAAGTAAGCACATGCATTCTATGTAGCAAAAGGAAGGTCAGAAATTCTGAAACCATTCTTCATGAACAAAACCCAGCAGCTGAAAATGAGTCGGGGGGTCAGAGACTGGCAAGAGGCATCACTACACTCATTAACTTCATTAACTGAGAAAATGCAGCTGTGCTGTCGTGCTTGGCCAGGAGCAGCCATTGTCACTGGCCTGTCCCTCACTCCCAGTCACTCAATCAACTCCTGATGTGCTGCTTTGGAAAAGGGCATTAAAACATTTTCTGTTGTAGGGCCAAGATCTGCAGGCTGTTCAGTCCTGCTGAGCATTTCCAAACTGCCTCACCTCGAACATCTCCTGCTCTGTCCGTCGATGATCATCCAGGAGCTGCTCCATGTAGGTCAGATTTCGGAATTTTTCTAGGTAAGTACTGTACTGCTTCTGCAGCTGCTCCTCAATCTTCTCGTACTCATCCATGAAAGCAGGGCTGGGGAGAGCAAGCACAAACTACTCAGTGAAATCTGCCCAGAGAAGCTGAGGCTGCCCCTGGATCCCTGGAAACGCTCAAGGCCAGGTTTTATGGGGCTTGCAGCAACCTGGGAGAGTGGAAGTTGCCCCATAGCAGGTGATGCCTTAGGTTTTAACTTTTATATTTTTCAAGTCCTGTACTGCCTGGTGTGTAACTCTGAAGTTTTGTGTGGCCTGTGAGCTGCTGTTCTCTCATGCTGGTTAGACATAAAAAACCTCTCTAGGTTTGCTCTCCAAGGACACCTAGATTGTCCCAGGCCCCAAAATATGTAAACTAAGGCCTCTGAAGAGGAGGGCAAACTTGGGGTAGTTACATCATTAACTGGGGTTGTAATTGGACAATTAACCCTGATTTGCAAATGGACCAAACTTACAAAAGTGTGAAGAACTCGTGACCCGGGGTCCATCTTGGGTGTACCCTTTGACTGCCCAACGTGTACCTTGAAGGCCCCTCAAATAAATACCTACCTTTATTCCCTTTTTCTTGTCTAGTCTCTGTTTTTAGGTGGCCACCTCAGGCACCACAGGGACTTGGAATGAGATGAGCTTTAAGGTCCCTTCCAACCCAAGCCATTCTGTGGTTCTAGGAGTCTACAAGCATTGCTCTGTATATACAGAACTCTGAAATGCAATTTTGGTTTTGCAGCTGCCTTTCCATGTCTGCTAAACCAGCCTCAAAAACCTCTTGTTTTTAAGGTTTCACACTGCTTCAGAGAATAAAAGCTCAAGACAAAGCCTCTCACGAAACAATCCTGGAAATCACATAAAGCAAAGAGAAGGTTTTTGTGTACAACTCCCTTTTCCTTTCACACAGGCACAAAGGCAGCATTTTGGCCCCCTTAGAAGGCAATGTGCAATCAATAATCCTGCTGCTCCACAAATGCACAAAGTTAGTGTGTAGCATGGCTGGCAGCTCATCTGCTTTGCTGGGGACTTACTTGCTACAAAAGTGTGCTGAGTCATTAGGGTTTAATTAGACTGTGTGATGAAGTGATGATGTCATTACACCAGAGAGCTGACTGGTGCACCCCCAAAACCACTGCTGCTGCTCAGTGCTTCACACCCACCCAATTAACTTCCTGCAGAGTGGGACTGATCAAAATGTGGCTGTGAATCCAGGTCATTCCTTCCTCCACTCCCTTGTCTAATATTTCCTCTTTTTTTTTTAATATGAGGTCAGCTTGCAGATTGTATAAACCTGCAGGTTAATTACGGGCCGGAAATCAACCCAAACTGTGAACCTGAACACTGTGAGACCTCCAGCACCTGAAGGGTTTACAAGGAAGGAAAGCGACTCATCATCAGGAACTGCAGTGATAGGGCAAGGAGCAATGGGTTCAAACTGAAAGAAGAGATCTTTAGAGCTGATATTGGGATGAAATTCTTCCCTGTGAGGGTGGGGAGGCCCTGGCACAGCGTGCCGAGAGAAGCTGTGGCTGCCCCTGGATCCCTGGCAGTGTCCAAGGCCAGGTTGGATGGGGCTTGGAGCAGACTGGGCTAGAGGAAGGTGGCCCTGCCCATGGCAGAGGATNGGGCTTGGAGCAGCCTGGGCTAGTGGAAGGTGTCCCTGCCCATGGCAGAGGATGGGATGGGATGAGCTTTAAGTTCCTTTCCCAACCAAACCAGTCTGGGATTCCATGATTCTACAAATTTTCTGGCAGACTGTACCACTGCCCCGAGGATCTGATCCTAACAAGGGCTGCAGAATGAAGTTTTTTAACTGGTGGTTAACACCAGAAGCCTCTGGGAACAGAGGGACTGTTTGCACCAGTTCCATCCTTTCTGTTCACACTCCTTCCTGCAGTAGATAAATCAGTTCATGATCTTTACCGAACACTCTGGAGAGTCTGCAGCCTCTTCTGGCTTCTTTCCAGTTCCAATTTTCGTTTCTCAATCTTGGCTTCCAAACTGGCTTCATCCAAGGCCACATTATTTAACATGTCTTTAGTCTTTTGCACTTCTTCCTGAAAGAGAAGGATGGTGAACCATGGCTGGCACTGGAATAATTAAATTTATCTTTCAGATGCTGAACATTGTTCTGGGTAATCTCATCCGTGCTTACTCAAGTCGGCAATGGAAATTCAAAAGTTCTTTGTGGCCAGGATAATGAACTAACTGGACATTTACAAATGTAAAATACATGATTTTTTTGCCAACATTCTTAACAAAGGAAAAAACCCCACAGCTGCAAGTTTAGTTTTCCTTCTCACTGAAAAAGCAGTAGAAGACAGTAAGAAGCCTATCTTTTGGTGTCATTAAAGTCTTTTTGGATTTTATCTAAATGGAATCATTAAGGTCGTTTCCAGCCTTAACGATCCCATGATTCTCTCTGAATAAACACAGATGAGAAATGCATTTGTTTCTTGGTACTATTTAAGGGAATTTTAAGCTTCCATCACTTTTCTTTTCTCCTCAAGATACAAGCCAGTTTTATAAAGAACTTCCTATATCTGAATCTCTTCATCCTTTTCTAAGTTCTGCTTTATCCATTTTTTTCAAAATCTGGGAAGCATCTTGAACATTTCAACATGTGCTACAGGAACCGGGAGGGGAAGAGGGAATATTCCACTTGATTCCAGTGAGCTGAGTACATCCAGTGTGCTCAGGCTCAAGAAACCACGAGCATCTTTTGAGGGAGAGAAGGAGAGGGAGGACTTCACGGCTGGAATTCCAACAGTGCTGCTCAGCTCCAACAGGTCATTCCATGAACTGGGCCAGGATTAATTAGCTGAGTGTGTGCCACTGCTGCTTCCCAGGAAGCCAGTCCCTCTCTACCATGCAGCTGTCAGTGCATCAGAACTACAGCTGGAGCAAGAAATGCACATTAGCAACATTTAGTATTCACACAGGCTGTGAGCAGGAGCAAAACACAAGGGAAGATTGCCTGGAATATCTATTGATTATCCATTGGCTGTTTAAAGCTGGAACTCTACTCCTTGTAATTACACACTTGGACTGATACAGTTTGCAGTTAAATAACAGACAGTAATCACTAGAGTTAATTTACTCCCTCCTCACACAGTGCAGCTGAAGGTTCAGAAATTCAGGAAGCCAAGCACTGGAGCAAGGACAGTGGAGCTGGCACGTGCAGGACAGACAAAAAGTCCTTCAAACTGAGAAGCACAGGGATGCCCTGGCAGGACACTCATTAGCACAGTGCCAGCTCAGCTGTCCTGCTTCCAGAGCCCAGCTTCCCAACTCCAGAGGCACCAGCACTTTTTGAGTTACCCAGGCCACTCCTTGCAGCCCTGACTCTGCAGAGCTCCCAGGGCTCAGACAAGGTAGTGGGGTGTGGATTCCTGTGCTGATTTGGGCAATTTTTATCCCTCCTGTAGAGCTTTTGGGGTGAAGCTCCTAACAGAGGCAGGGAATATGACTACAATGTGTTTTCTCCCAAGAGAGGGGCAAAGTGCAGCTCTTACACGCATCAACTGCACCTGCAGGTGATGCCTTTAGCACTCTTTACCCCATGCTGGTGATAAAAAGAGCCGATTTCTTCTTGCAGCAGAGAAATTGTAAATTTTACAATCAAATAAACAACACTTTGCTTACCAGAACACTGTTAATGGCAATTTTCATCACCTTCTCAGCCTCATTTATCTCCAAAGGTCTGGCAATAGATTCTGTCCTTGCTTCCTATGACATAAAATGAACCAATATATTTAAACACTACACAAAGGAACTAATTTATGCAGCAATGAGGGTGATCAAGCAACAATGATAGGATCATCTGCATAATAAATGGGGTAGGATTTAGTGTTTATTCACCAAGCCTGAGACCATTTAAGAGAACAGGAGATGATGAAAACGTTGAGTTGAGATTAGCAGGATCGAGCAATCAAGGCTGTGTCCGACTGCAGGTATTCTTGAAGGCAGATTTTGGCAACTGCTCTGGTTTTACAGGTGGAGCAAGGTACAGAAGATTCAATCACCTGTACAACACAACCTATGAAAACACCAACGCAGGTAGAGCACTGTGTCCCAAAAGTGTGGAGCAGCAAGGACTGTGGAGCCACCAAACCATGCCAGGCAGGTGGACACTGAGCACTGACCCTGCCAGAGCTCCAGGAGCCTTTGGACAATGCTCTGAGGCACAGGGTGGGATTGCGGGGTGTCCCATGCAAGGCCAGGAGTTGGACTCAACAATCCCTGAGTGTCCTTCCTACTCAGGATATTCCATGATTCCATGTGCCTCCCATGCCCATGTGAGAATTGCATGGTCCAGCCATATGGGCATCTCTGACCCAAGTGGGTCAGACTCCTCAAAACCCCCACAGTGATCCTTGTTTAGATCCCAAAGGATTAAAAAAACCTCCCCTCTCAGCAGCTTTGGGGACACATGGGCTTGGGTGTGCACTCGCCCAATTGATGCCTTAAGCACTGACCCGGTCATTACAGAAAAATGTAATTCTGATTACTTGCTTGGCACTGGAAGGGAGCAGAGGGAATTTTGCAGCTCCATGTCCCTAAAACAATCTTACATTGGCAAAACATTTGGTAACTGGTGGAAAAAGATGGAAAAAGCATGTCTCTGGAAAATATCTGATTAAGAACCTAAAAATGCTTTGTATACTTTGCCACAGGCTGTACCCAAGCCCACTACAGGAGGAATTCTGTAAGCACATCCAATAACTTCACTAAAATGCCACGCCAGACTCTCCAGATTGCACAGCTCAGCTCGAGCAGAGCCTGCTCCCTTCCCACCAACTCCAGTCCAGGGAACTGCAGGGTAAACCCAACCTGGGAGCTCATCCAGCTCCCAGGTTGGGTTTTATAAAAAAATAAAAGCAGCTTTTTGTGCTGAGCTTATTCCTGTGCTGGATCAGGTCCCTGAGCAATCCCAGCACATGCTGCACAAAGGCTCATTTCCCTGGCATGAGAAAAGAAGGAGAACAAACATTCTGCTGGGGAGAGTGACAGGAGCTACATCTGTTGGTGGCAGTGACTGCTCACACTGCCTGAAGTGCTCGTGAACATCCCTCTGCCCCCAGAGAAAAACAAACTCCAAAGCAGAAAGTTAATTTGGGCAAAAATAAGACAGAAAACCTCTGTGCAATACAAATTCCCAAATATTTCCACAGGTAGAAGTTTTTGGAGGAGGGTGGGGAAGGATAATGTAGTTCAGTTGCTATACTGGGAACATTTAGCATTTCAGCAGCTCAGCAAAATCCCTGTTTGTTTGTGAGGCCTTGGCCAGGACCAGCCTGCTGCAGACACTGCCCCCTGCCAACTGCCCTCCGTGATTCCGAGGGTCTGTAACACAGGGCCAACACACTTCAAACAAAATAGCAGAGCAAAGGGAATTATTGTCCTTTCCACTTGCAAAAGAGATCAAAGACAGCAAGGACTGTAGTCTTTAATCATAAACAACTCCCTCACCAACTCCTCTCCAGCAGCCTGGTGAAATGCTCCAGGATACGCACAGGGCACTGCAGTGGGGCAGGGCGAGGAACTGATGGGTTTGGATCCAAACCTTCTGAGGATCTGCCCTTTTAGGTGGAATAATTTAGGCAAGTTTAATGTCTTTCCTTCTTCTGTCTTCCCTCCAGCAGCCCTGAAGTTTCATGTACACACCAGAGTCTTCCACAGAAATCCACAGTGTTTGTTCTACAAGGTTCAGTCCTATAGCCACACGTTCCTGGAAAGATTTGTCAGAACAGTGGAGAGGCTGGCATTTGTATTTTCAGGCTGTGCAATCAGGGTTAAACTGGAAAGGGAGAAGGCCGGGGCAATTAACCCCTCACACCCCAAGAGATGGAGAGGAGAATCCTCTGTAGACACAGCTCATCCCTAAAACTCTGCCTTGGAATGTGCATTTTCCACTTCACTGTTACAGCAGTGCCACTAACCTAACTTTGACCCTCTGGAGTAATAAGTCTAAGTGGAAAAGATATTAAATATTATGGAAAATTTGTAATATATAATGGAAATATAATGGAAACATAAATGTATTTTGAGTCTATCAAAACCACTGACATATTTTTTCTTGGATGTCTGTCACAGCTTCCCTGGGTAACTCACTGGGCCGTTTCCTGATACCCTATGAACACTCTCAGAGAGGAAACTTTTATTTTTAATATCTCTTTCCAAGAAGGACCCTTTGCAAATGCACCCATCACTTCCCTCACCGGGAATCTCCCCCCAAGAGCTTCATTCTCACTTAACAATGAAGAGCCACTACTGCAAAACCCATTCTGCAAATATGCCCAGGGAAGCATTTTCAACTGGTAACGGATTTCCATTTTTACGGACCGAAAGCTGATAAAGCAGCTTCAGTGTGCCTGATGGATGGAAAAATGGATGCACTCCTCCTTCACACTGCAGGAAGGAACCAAGACAAGTAATTAGGCATGACCAGCACCACGTTACTGCTGATAAATGTGGTGTAATAACATGTACTGATGTGCTCAAGGTCTAGCAGAGGTTTCTGAACACCTTTTGTGTGGTAAGGAACAGAAATTAAAGCTTTTTTCCTAACACACTGGTCTTGCTGTGGCTGCCACATCCCTGGAAGTGCCCAAGGCCAGGCTGGATTGAGCTTGGAGCAACCTGGGATAGTGGAAAGTGTTCCCTGGCCATGGCAGGGGTGGAACCGGGTGATCTTCAAGGTCCTCCCAACTCAAACCATTCTGTGATTCTTTTGTTGAGTTTTTGACCACAGGTGAAATCCTCCTTTGTTTTCCAGGAGTTCTAAGCCTGATGCACACAGAAGTGTGTGCACTCCTCGCTGCCACTTCAGCCTCAATCCCAGCAGCACCACATCCCCTGCATTGCTACCTGCAAACAGGGCCTTGGCAATTCCAGCTGTTCATGCAGGCCACAAAGCTCTGCTTTAGGAGTTTATTATTCAGGGAGTTCACTCACACATGCTGGGATCACATTTGGCCAATCCAGGGGATGGATGATTTGGCACTGTTATATAGGAACAGGAAGGCACACAAGGGACATTAATCCTTCTGAAGGAATCTGACCCTTCCCAACAGTCCATTTTCCCCCTCAAGACATTAAAGTCATGGTAATTGAGAATCTTACTGCTTCCAGACTATGCTGCTTGTTTTCATGCTCATCTCAGCATTCTCCAAAGGGTATCCACAAAGACACTTCCCTACTCAGCAGTGCAGAGCCTCAGTCAGTGCCCAAACCCCTCAGCTATCCCAACATGTAAAACACGTCACAAGGAGGTCTGGGAGAGAGAAGCAACTGGAAAACATAATTTTTCAGTGGATCAAAAAGAATCAGAAGTAACCTGCATGTGGTTCTGCTGAGGTAGGAAAAGGAACTTTGAAGCTTCCTGACAGGAATGAATTTACACTCCTCTGTTCCCTCCCCACACACCCCACCAGGTCCAACCATCTTCTGGCTCTGGAGTTGATGCCACTGATTCACCCTCAGCTCACAAACCCCAGGATGTGCCTCCTGTGATCCTCCTACACTCTCAGAATCCTCACCTTTCGTTTACTTTGTGTCAGGTTTGAGGACAGACTGCATTGGTAAAGCCTGGATTAGTCCTCAGGACTACAGGGTGTCACTTCATGGCTGCTTGACCAAGAGGTGGCCTGGGATGTCTCCTCCAGAATGTGGGAAGACGACAAGGAACCTCCTGTTCCAGAGCAAAAGCTAAGCCTATGAGTGAAATTCCAAATACAATCAGCTAGAAATGGGCATTGCTTGGGCAGCATGGGCATTGCTCGTTGGCTTTCAAAGGAAAAAAGTGCAGGGTTGGGAGAGACCTTAAAGCTCAGCTCCTTCCAACTCCCTGCCACAGGCAGGGACACCTTCCATGGGACATAACCAGTCCCCAAAATGCCAGGAGAAATGTGCCAACCGCTACTTTACAGTTGATGCCATTTCTTCAAGCTAAGTACTCCTGGGAAGGTCATACAACATAATTTCTTACTTAAAATACATGCACACATCTGCAGTTATGGTTAAAGCAATCTAATACTCAGGGCAGTGTTGATTCAACACTGTATCACAGCTGCAAGGGTTAATTTTGGCTTCCCCATTTGCAATAAGCCCTCTTCCTCCAAAGTCATGGGTTAGGTTTGGGTGAGAAGCACGACTGTTTAAAAAAAAGACTGAAGCAAACCAAGTAATTCTCCAGAGCTGTGGCAATTTCAAGTTACACATTTCCACCAGAAGTTCTTCTATGCGTGGCAGTTCTGTAACCAAAGCCCAGGAAATGAGAGAAATTCATTTATCAGCCTCCCCCAGGCAGTGTCTCGTATCCAGAAGCAACATTTGGCAGACGGAAAAATGCCTCCAACATTCCCAATAAAATGATATTTTGCAGTTAAGTTCCAAAGAGCAGGGAATGATGCAGCCATCTCTGAAATCACATCTCCCTCCCCCCTCGAGTGGCAGCGGCAGGAGGGGGAAGGAAGGAAGGGAGGGAGGAAGGGCTCCTTAATCCAAAAGCTGGGAATAAAGAAATCCAAGTGAAATGTCCTTAGTGGCAAGGCTTTGTGCTGGAACTAACGCTGCCTCAGTTCCACAGCTGGGTCTAAATGCCTTTGGCTCTCCCAAGAGTTTAATTCCAGCCTTTCCCAGCTGAAGTCGGTGTAGAGATTCTCTGTGACTCCCAGCAGTTTGGGAACAAGCTGGTGCTGTGGGCATCCAGAACAGTAACAGAGAGCACTGCCCTCTACTTATTGCAAAATTTATCCTCCACAGAGTGGCAAACACTTCATGTGCCTCTTAAAAGCTTTAACCTACCACATTCAGCAATTCCTTTATTTACAGGAGAGGATACAAGGAATAAACACTTTGTTCAAGGGCACAGATGGGGTAAGTGCCAAGAGGAGCATTAGAAAACAAACCCACTGCATTGTCCATCTTCAGCACAAGCTAAAAGCCTTAAAAGAAAATATTATTTTCATTTTTCTTCAGTTTTACAGGGCTTACAGCTAGTTAAGGGTAAACAAAACAGAAACAACCCTGAGAAGGTCAGAAATCTTTCTGCCTGCCACTAGCACAGAGGCAGTTTTCTTCTGGAATTTGTTTTGCTTCATTATCTTCCTGTGTCCAATAATTCAGCAAGTCTCTGCAGGGCAGCTTCCTGACAGGCTCCTACTAACGTGGCCCAGGACCCCTGGCAGAAGCAGAGTGGGAGGCAGTCAGAGTTAAAAACAGCCAGGAATTTTTCCTTTTGGGTTTCCACTGTAGGATAATTCAAGAGAACCCTTCCTCACATGAGCACAACTGACCTTGAAAGTCTCATTACTGCTTCTTTTTGAGCTGAAGAATGATTTGGACCAGCTCATCAGCCCTCCCTTCCCCCAAAGATTAATCTGGCCATTTCCCCCATTGTGCCACTTTTTTAGGATACAGAGCACCACTGGCTTTCCCTACATCTTTTTCCATGTACAGAATGCCAGCTGTGCAGATCCCAGAAAAGGGAATGCATAGGGAAGCAGTGCTGCATTTTGCCTGAGTGCTGACATTAATTCTCTTGCCACTTTTCTTGATTTGGGGTTTGACAGCCTTAATCACAGACTGGTATTTTCAACTTCTTGTTTCCTCCATTCAGTTAGTACTGTGTAGGAAGACAGAGAAAGAAATCCAAACAAAATCTCTCATCCCCATCTCAAATCCAAATCAACCTCCACCTTCCCCGTGCAAAAAAAGAAAACCAGAACTCAACATGCCTGGTTGCTCTTCCAAAGGTAACAGTAAATAATCTGAAAATTAAAGTTACATAGCAATGAAATGCAGAGAAAGTGCCCCTGGTAGGAAAGGAAACAATAAAGATGAAGATGTATTTCTCCATGCACGGAATCTGCATGGAATTGACTTTTCATTTAGGGATCTCACTGTGTGGTACCAAACTCATTCATCAGCTCCACTGAACTCTACAAATCCCCACTGCAATTTCTGTGCTCCAAGACTGAGACTTGTGAGACTGGAAACTGCAAATTACCTTCCAAATGTAAGGCTTAAATGTGTTTTAAAATAAAAATTCTGTGTCTCCAGCACTGCCACAGGACACCAATAACCTGCACTGTGCTAATCCACAGCTGGGCTAGAAACAGCAGAGCTTCCATGGAATTCAGTGATGATTATATTTGTGATTTTCATATGACAATACAGCTTTGGGGCTTGTTTGGGTTTTTTTCTCCCACATAACTTAACAACATCATAGTCTGAATTCAGCACACCCTGTAGGTTTTGTTTCTACCTCTGCTGTTAATTAAAGATTCTTTTTTAACATTCCAGATTAACTTTGGAAGCAGTTTAAATATACAGAGCTGTATATTCAGTCAGGGAATAAGGTATTTGCAAAGGCTTCAGAAAGGCACAGAACCACATTTCCAGGAAATCAGACTTCAAGTCTCCCCCAAAAATATGCACATACATTTACAGCACTCTCTATCTCCAACAGATCTAACAGAACCATTCCCCTAAATTCTCCTCTAGCTGAAATGTGTTTTCATACAGAAAGTAATTTATTTTAAAAAGTGTTTCATGACTTGGAGCAATGAAATCTATCTAATGTGTGAAGCTTTTCTAATCAGTTTCTATACAAATTATGTACAAAAAGACTCCAACAGAGAAGGTAAAGGTTGTGGAGCAAATTAGAGTCAACATTTCCAAACAAAATCATGAGTTTTACTTCACTTTTTCCCAATGATCTTTCCCCAAAAGCTGCTCAGACTATGAAAACAGATCTAGTCAACCCATTAGTGCCAAATGCTGGCATTTCCTTTACAGCTCCTGGAAAATGAACCCATCTTCACTTAGGATAGAAATAACATTTATCATCAATCTGTTTAAGCTTATGTAGGAAGAGCTTGTATTTCAATATTTGGAAATGAATAGATTGGAAAAAGAAAGAAAAAAAGAGGTTTAGGGACCATAAAACTCCCCTGTTTTCAAATTCCTTTAAACTATGACAGCTGTTGATACATTTTAGCACATGCAACAGGTTTCAGGAGATCAAATGGAATGGAAAACTAAACCACACTGCTCCCCTGCCCTTCAAACAGCACAAACCCTCTGGCAGTGCCACCTAGTGTGAGCATTAACTAGCCAGGCAGTGTCAAAAGAAAATAACCAATGGAAATCAATAATCCGCACATTAAGAAGTAATAAAAGTAATCTTGGATTAATGGCAACTGATTTGGTGTCTAGCAGCAAAGCTCTACTCCCCCCTCAAAGCCAGAATGAACCACAATTCTTCCCCACCTGGAATGGGGTGGGAAGGGCAGGCAGAGGATGCCATTCCTGAGGTCTCCTGAGCACCTCAGCACTCCTGTGAAGGATCCAGGGAGGATGTGGCAGATGAGGAAGGGCAATTCCTTACTGCCCTCAGCGCTGGCTACGTGACAAGAACCCCAGACCCAGCAGTGATGGGAAAAACCAGCAGCATTTGGCTCTAAGCCTCTCCTGTGATGGGCAAATTTCGTACTTCAAGTGAAAGGCAGAGTTGGGGGCTTATAATGAAGAATCACAAATTCCACTGAAAACTGGTTCCTGCAACCTGCTGACTTTTAACCTGACACCTGTTTGCTTTGCTACATGTCTCAAGTTTGTTGCGTGTACCAAACTTGACATTTAACACACCAGCCAAAAATGGGTCCTTCAGGTTTAACAAATCACTGCAGAACCTTGGAACCAGCCCCAAATCATAAGGAACAGAGCTCAAAAGCCTCTTCTGTGGCTCTCTGGAGGCTGTCCCTGTGCTGTCACTGTCACCTGCTGCCTTTAGGCGATGCTCTCAGAGCTAATGACACAGAAGGTCACCTTTCCCAGGACAGCATTTCTTGAAGGCAGCAAGTTCCATCTGCCAAAGCTTTGTGCAAAACACAACCTGTGCACCTGGACAGGATTAGCTGGCCCCACCTTGTGCACTCAGTGACAAGGAACACGTGCTCACTGCTCTAAGAAATCCAATCCTTTTAGAAATGGCATCTTTAAATAGGCTCCCACTCCAGAGTTCTTAATGGCCCCAGTGAGAAGTGGCTGCACTGAAGCACTTTCTCATCTTCATTTTTATCAGCTCATGCTTTCAGCACACTCTGTTTGTGGCTGGCCCTTTGCCAGGACCCAGTCCTAAACTCGGTGTCCTAAAAGCCTTGATTTCAAGAGACTAAACAACACCCAATTCCAAAACAATGCTTGAAGACTTTTACAAATGCCTTAGCTGATCTATATTTGACTTTCAGTGGAGTTACAGGGATGCTGTACTCACAACAATAGGGTCCAATGCTCCATTAAAGCAAATATTAACACATCACACAGCACCTGTGTGAAAACTCCTGCAAAGCCAAGAAATTAGGCAGAACGCAAGAGGAGAAGCAACTGATTAACAGTTCTGTGACACTGGTGCGTGTTGAACCAAACTGGATTATCGCTTCTCCCTCTCTTTTGCAGTACTAATACCCTGCACACCACGCTGATGCATGGATCCAGCAGGAAAGGCAGTGTTCCACTGATGAACTTCCCAGTGTATCAGCCACCCTCTAAGACACCTGTACTCCACCAAACAAGGATCTGGGAGCACTAACTGTCGAGGCTCAGAGTTTACAGCTCTTCAGGGTGTACTCCCTACAGCTCAGACACTGCAAATCTGAACCTTTCCAACACCATGCAGGGTCTCCCTTCTTTAAAGTCCCTTTTTAGAAAATGAAGAACCTCCAGCATTGGAGATAAAGGCGCTGAAGAAAATAATGGCAAGACTTCCTGGCAGTGTGTCACTGACTTCAAACAACAGCTTTTGATTTACTTCTTTACTTCTCCAGCTAAGCTGAAGAACATGTACCCCGCAGAGCCTCCAGCTCCTGCCACAGAAATAATGAGCCTTGCCCTTGGAAAACTAACAGCATTCATCATTTATCTGTTTGAATATATCCATCCCCACCACTACAGCCTGCACATGTATTTCCAAACAGAGTATTCCAGTTTTCTGCTGGAGAGAAAATGCCAAGCTGCTCTCTCAGGCTTCCTGCAATCCAGACAGGAACAGGAGTAAGAAGGAAATGCAAACTGTCAGACCCATTCCTTCAAACTCATAGAATATTCATGTCGGATGCAGACATTAATAAGAACTGAGACTTTTTTCCCCTTTTTCCCTTTGAGGCACCCAGTGAACACAAGTTTTTCCACGCTCTCCAGCGTGTACTTACCCTTAGTTCCACCTCTTTGCCAAGTAAGTCATACAGGACTGCTCCTTTGGAGGTGATTTCAGAAGCAAGCTGCCTAGCTGCCTTCAAGTCAGCAATCTGGGAACACAGCAACAGCACTGAATAGCAGGAAAATCCCCAACATCACGAAGAAAATCCGCGGTATTTCCCATTTTGATGTCAAAATTGCTCAGGAAGTCAAAACTCTACCAGAGGTTGTGCACTAGAATCAGAGTGAACATGTTTGGCTTTGAAACAATCCAGGTGAGGCCCCTTCAGGTACAGGTTTCTGAGTGAAACCCCAAACACTTGAGGCTAAGAAAAAAAACCCCCACAAATCTCCTCAGAACTGTGACTCAGCCAATTTCTGGTTCATGTGCTGCCCAGGACAAAGGGAAACATCACCTTTTCCATGGGCAGAAGTAACAACTTTACATACCAAGAGGAATGTAACCAGCCAGCAGTGTAAATAATGAACTTTTGAGCACCCACCGAGTGGTTTTTTGTTATTTTTTCAGAGAGACACCTCAGACTTACACAGAGGAGAATCACCTGTGGGTCTGCCATTTGCTCAAGAATCACAGGAACAGAGAATCATGGGATGGTTTGTGTTGGAAGAGACCCTAAAGCCCATCCAGTCCCACCCCTGCCATGGGCAGGGACACCTTCCACAGAAGTAGTAACAGAAATTCCTCTCATTTAGCAAAGTGCTGGGTTACTGGGGGTTTTTTAACATTTAGAGAAAGTGCTTTTACAATATCTAGAGATGGCTTTTATTTTAAGGGCCTGAACAGCTTTGATGTCTGTTAGGGTCACAGGAAGATTTCCCTTTCCTTCAATGCAAATGGGCTGAAAATCAACTTTCAGTCAGTATTTTGCAAGCTCCTCCTGTTGCAAAAGTTTAGTAGGTAGAGAATAATCTTTATGCCAGCCTACTCCAATATTTCTATGATTTCAACAGCATTTCAATGCTGTTGAAAGAAAAAGAGAACCAGTTTTGTGCCACTGTTGCCTTGTATTATGCTTCTGGTTGAGAATTCAGAGATTAAAACAAATCCCACAATCACAGAGCCTCACCTACTGAAAGTCTGACTTAAAACCCCAGCTACTGCCTTGCCAGAACATTCTCCACTTAAATTTCAGCTAGGAAACAGATGAGTTTTTCCTAAGTGAACATAAGAGTGCCAGTTTTGCTTACTTTTGAGCCCAGATCAAACTTAAACTTGCTGCTGTCCTCCTCTGAGAGGTCTGCACGCTCCCCTCCCTGGGTGTTCATGGCCCCGTAGAGCACCGAGGTGACCTTGAGCAGCTCCTTCACAGCGTATCCATCTGCCTGGTACAGCTTCTTCGTGTTGAGCTTGATGTGAGCCTTGGTAGCCTTGGGCAAGAAAGAAGGGATTCAGCAGTCATAAAGAACAAAATCCTCAGTTATCTGCACTCCAAAGCTCTTTTTGGGGGCACCATGCTCTGCCGTACAGAATAGTTCCTCCTATTTGGACCCCTGGTTTGCCTCATCATAATACTGGTATTTCTAGAAGAAATTTTTCTAAAAGCTGTGCACTTTCTGCATGTCAGAGCATTTGCAGAAAAACCCTCAAACTATCATTATTTCTCCCCTGAATAAAGATCAGCAAAAACCTTGTGCACCACTTAAATTCAAATTAAGTTTAAGTGGAAAGTAAGTGCTGCCCAGGGCTTGTGATGATGTTGCAGAGAGGTAAATTTCACTCCTAATGAGTTGCAAGAATAAGATCAGTTATCCTAATTTAACTGTCTTCTCTTCCAGCAGCACCTTCCAAAAGTTTTATTGTTTCTCTCAGATTTTCCCCTGCTATGACATCAGTGATTTTATTCCCTTGCCTCCCATCTCTGAAACGTACAGACAGAGCAGTAAGGAAAAAAAAAATTTTAAATTCTAATATTGTCTTTTTGTACTTCAGAATAATAAAAGGGGGGAAATTACTGTCTGTCCCAGAAAGGACACAAATGTCGTTCTTGAAATTCCTGGTAAGTCTGTATTACAACTTAATAGCCCCAAGGAGCCAACCACAAATTTCAGATTAAACTTTGAGGGAGACTTCGTGGTGGCATAACTAACCAAGGAAACAAAAAAAAAAAAAATACTGATCACCAGCTACGGATATAAAACTTCAGCTTAAAAATGACACATTAAGCACAAAAGTGACTTAACATCTGCTTTTCAGTGTATTTTTAAGATGAAACTTCTGCTGAAATGTTTCTCCTTTGGGAATGCTGTGGCAGATAGAGCCTATCCATGAGTCACAGCTTTGGTTTTACAATGTTCCTGGAAGGAATTCACATTCCCCTCAGGCTCTGACAGAGCAGGATGTCTTAAGCTGGGAGAAGAGACTCAAATATTACAATATTTGGTACAAGGTTTGCCCACCACCTCAAACCGCAGATTTGGCTCCAGCTTTTCAAAGGAAACAAAGCAAATGGATGTTGGCCCATGTTTCTTTGTATGTATTTTATTAAACTTTGTGACTTCAGAATCAGATTTTAATTTCAAATAAATATTTTCCTTTTGCCTCTCTCACCCCAAAATCTCAATCCAGCAGAAGACAATGACTCTGTATCTGTTTCCAGTGACAGGACCCGAGGGAATGGCTGGAGCTGTGCCAGGGGAGGTTGAGGTTGGATATCAGGAAAAGGCTTTTCCCCCAGAGGGTGCTGGGCACTGAATAGGCTCCCCAGGGAATGGGCACGGCCCCAAAGCTGCCAGAGTTCAAGGTTCCAACTCAGGATCTTCTGTGATTCCTGAAAACTGAAGCCCAAACTCCCAGAACAGGCTCCTGATGTTGTGCCCTGAGCCGGGGGAATACAAGACTCACAGTACAAAAAAAACCCCTGATTGCTTTTGAAATGTTGCTCTCAGAATGACCTCAAATGAGCCAAGACACAAAGTGAAAAACCAGGTATGTTTATCTCCCTTCCCTTGCAGTAGAAGCAATCTAAAAAATTAATTGTAGAAACAGCAAGCATTACATTTTAGGAGAAGTGGTCATTAAACTGACGGACTCTGTTAAACATCCCCTGTCCAAAGGGGACTGATGCACTAAATTACAAAGGATGTTGTTAGAGACAGGAGTTCCAATTTCAGCTCCATTCACTCTCAAGAGAGTAAAATCAATGTCTACTAAGAGGGAAAAAATGGTTTTTCATTCAAAGGCTACTTAAAAAGAGAAAAAACTACACAGACAAGTACATATATTTTTCAGATTGGCACAATGGCCCTGTGGAGTCAAGACAACTTCATGTTTGGAAAGTCAGCTCCATCACTTCGTGTTTGAGACAGTCGTCTACTTCATTTGTTGTTTTATTTTATAACATTTCTAGTTTTAAAGAACCATTAAAAACCACAGCTATTTATTCTGAAGATCAGATGGTTAAAATGCAACAGAAAGAAATATATAAATACACGGCAAGAATGGCAGCAACAGCCAGAAAATTTGCTTAACCTCACCATCTGCTTTATTAATACAACGGAGCCAAATTTTGACTGTGGTGTCTGACTCTTGCAAAAGGTTTTGTGGCCTTGGGTTGCTGAGTTTGTTTTCATGAATGGATTCTATGAGATGAACTCATCAGAGGCTTTTTGTGGCACTCTACTTCAAATCTGGATCCAAGTGGGCTCAAGCAGGGGCCAGGTACTGAGCCCCACTGATTAGGGCAGCTCTAGGCGGGCAAATGATTAAAAACCCACCTAAGACAACCTTGCAGACACTTCAGAACTTTTGGGTCTGGAAAGGAGACTTTGGTAAGTTCTCAAAGTGCCAGGAACACAGAGCAGTACCTCATTTGTGTGCAAAATTAACACCTCCTTACTCCTTGTTCAGTAAAGCAGAGCGAAGCTCCTGTTATATTTCCTGATGATGGATCTGTCCTGACATTCTCTTCTGAGACAACTCTGTCTCCATCAAATCTCCCACCTGCCTACAGATGCATAAAGCCATTAACTCCTGGAGAAGATAATTGTGTATTCCAGGGACAGTGAATTATTAAGGAAATGTCTACAAGCTTTTCTCATCCTGCAAACGCTGAAAACCTACAATAATCCCCACATTAACTTGTAATATTAACTGAGACTAAGTACAGCATGATTAAAGTAATTTCCATTCATTTCATTTTCTGAATCATATTATGTAATTCTCCAAAACCTTTGGGATTTCTGACACGAAATCTGCTATTGAAAAGCACTACATTATTTCTGCTTCTGTGCTTGGAGGGGGGAAACCCTTCCAAACAAAAAAGACCTTTTCACTCCATCTCATGATGCTCCAGGGCTCAAAAGTACATTCTAATAGGTACAGGAATGTACCGTACTCTGAACATGGCAAAATTAAGAACTAAGAGAATTTATGGTGCACACTATTCACAAATGACAAGGGAAATATAGTTAAAATGACATTTTAATACATTTCAAAATTTAAAAAAAACTATTGTTATTCATCTTTGGTATTAGCATTAAGACTTCCACTGCTTCCAGATCCACCTGCAGCCCCAGAACGTTCTTTTCACATCATGAACAGTGTTATCTAAGTGTGTGATAACATCAAAGGCTCACACTGCTTCAAAATCACATGAATTTTGGACAATGTTAATTTATTCCAAAAGACCAAAAAATTTCATGGCCCAATCCAAATATGCTCATGCATAGAAGAACTGGTCTGAGAAAAACACATGCCTTGATCTCTGGGAAATCTCATACAACCAATGTATGATTCTATATCATAATGAAAACAGGAGAAGTTGATTATTCAAGCACAGGAAAGAATCAGGCATCCAAAGTTACCAATAACCATGGTGGGATCTCTTTTAAAACAACTTAAATGGTTTAAAAACATTTCCTATCTACAGCTGTGTCTTCCACTGTTACCTTTTACAAATAAGGAGAGATAAGAATGAATATTATTTTAGATCCCAATTTTGTATTTAGATGCCAGTATTGTATTTACATCTCAGCTCTGCAGAGAGAAGTCCAAGATGTCAGTAACAGCATGCCCAAATTTCCACCAGCACAAGACACAGGATCACAGAATGGTTTCAGTTGGAAAGGACCTTAAATCCCACCCAGTCCCACCCCCTGCCATGGGCAGGGACACCTTCCACTATCCCAGGCTGCTCTGAGTCCTGTCCAACCTGGCCTTGGACACTTTCAGGGATAAAGCAGCACCAGAATACAACACAAACTCAGCCACCCCTTGAAAGGAAACTCTGTGGGGTTAAGAAGGAAAGCTCTAAAGCTGACATGGAACCAGGATTTCAGATTTTCAGGATTTCAGCCCAAGCACAGCTCCTGGGCAGACTCACCATGAACTGAGCCACAGCCTTAATGAAGAAAACCCGGTCCTGCTCTGTCTCCACGTCCCCAGGAATGTCACTCTGAGGTTCATACCTGTGCAAACAACAGGTGGAGATCAGAACAAGGTTCTGGCCATATTAAAGAGACTGGTCCATGTGTGAGGCAAAAATCAAACACAAAGCAAGCATGGGCAAGACTGGAAAATAAATGTGCAGCTCCCACTGCAGACTGGGGCACCCAGACCCTGGAATGCACACAGTGGGTCTGAACACACTGCAAAGGCTGTAAACCTGACACACTGCACAAGTTCATATCCAGACATCATTTCAAACATACTCCTCTCACAAGTAAAGGAAACTTATGGAAAAACAAATTGCAATCTGTGAAATGCTTCAAAAAACCACGAGTGAGATGCAGAGATTTCTGGAAGTGGCCAGTCTATAGGAACCAGGGAGGAATAAAGGAAAATTCAGTGATTTGGACCCTCAGTGTAACAGCAGCATCCTAAAGACTACTTAGGCAACTTAATCCAAGTAGTTTTGAATGGCTGTGAGTATATCCCTATTTCATTACAACTGCAGGAGTATTCGGCAAATTTCTAACAGCTTGGTAATCAAACTTAATGGATACTAATTATGAATCCATGCCAAAAAATAGCAATCATGCAAACTGGTCAATGTTGGTTTCAATTATAATATTCTACCTTATGATCTTAAAAAAACCCCTTAATTTTACCCTTAAGTGGGAGAGAGAAGATAATGTATAATTCAAGTAACACTTCAAGACCCAGAAATATTTAACCAAAGGCTGGCAGTGGGTTAAGTGGGCATAAAACTGCAACTGGACAGTAGTAGATTAAAACCAAATCATTTTATTTCTTTGAAACATCTTGTGGATGCAGGACAATACCAGGCTGAGCCAACAACTGTAGCGACAAGGCAAGAAGTGGCTGAGTTTTGCTGAAGTTCCCACAGCAGATCACCCCGTTTGGATAAAAGGTCAGACACGGACAGGATGGTTGTGGAATTTGGAGAATACGGGAGAGAGATAAGGCTACTTTTGAATTAATGTGCCCACAACCAGGGTGCAACCTCTGCCAGGACTGAGTCACTGGGTTTGCTACTCCAGGCTTCGTAATTCAACTAAAAACCTGCAAACTACCACGTTTCTATCCGGTATTTAGAAGAGCAGAGCTCAAAGAATGACTAAATATCACTGAGTTCCCTAATTTCACACCACACCATCAGTTCCAAGCACAATCCCCGCATCCCAGCACCAGCCCAAAATTTGTTAGCCTCATCACCAACCTTTTCACTAGCCACAGCAGCACTTCTGACACAAGCATGAAGTTTGGGGTTTGGAAATTCTCCATGGATATGAGTCGAGGATACCCCAGCGCCCTCATCATCTCAGTAAAATCTGAAAAATGAGGAAGAGCAGGGATTCCTTCTTATATATCCAATAAGGGCTTTGCCAAGATTACCATCCCCCATAGAGTGCTGCTTAGTTACCATGAGAGATACCCACTGCAAAGCGCTGTTAAAAAATTCAACCTCAATAATTAACATAAATCATATAATTTCAACAGGAGGCACGCCAAAGTGAAAATAGGCGTTTTTAACGAGATTCACTGAGCTGAAACAACGCTGACACAGCCTCTCTCTGCAAACACAGCATTCAGTTGTGCTCCCTACGGGCTGGGGAAATCCCGCCCGTACAGGGCTGTGCCACCCCCCGGCAGCAGGGACCCTTCCCAGGCGGGGACCGGCGGGCTCAGCCCTGCATCCCCCGCGGCATCGCCCGCCGGCGGCTCCGTGTGCGGCCGAGAGGAGCAGCGGGGCCCCCCGGGAGGCCCAGCCGGGGGTGCCGCGTCCC
>VZRQ01005893.1:0-50714 GCA_013397975.1 Machaerirhynchus nigripectus
GTGCTGTGCGGGAGCC
Source organism: Machaerirhynchus nigripectus (assembly GCA_013397975.1). Classification (NCBI taxonomy): domain Eukaryota; kingdom Metazoa; phylum Chordata; class Aves; order Passeriformes; family Dicruridae; genus Machaerirhynchus; species Machaerirhynchus nigripectus. The sequence continues at coordinate 17 of VZRQ01005893.1, forward strand.
TGGCTGAGCTCCTCCAGTAGAAGATGTGTTAAATTATAGATGGGGTTAATTATGTCTTCACTGGGACCTTCACTGGCACTTGTATAATGCAGGATTTTCATTCCTTTTCTCAGAAGTTCAGACAATCTCTCGAAGGTTTTGTTGTCAAAATTAAAGAAAAGATCTATAGATCTTAATTTACTGACATTATAACTCAGCTGTAAGTCTTTTAGTATGTACAACGTCTTCTGGATGGCTTGAGTGACTTGTGAGATATTGGCTACTCCAGAGCTTTCCCCAAACTCTTTAAACACTGCTGTTATAAATTCTGACAGCTGATCCAATTTTTCACTGAGGACACCACTTGAATTGTTATTCAGCTTTTTCAAATGGCTGTTTAACACCTCCAAAAACTGCCCATAGGCGATGATGCCTGTGTTATTCCACTTCATGGATCTCAGTTTCTCCCCAATGCGCCAGTAGACGTTCAACTCATCCCACCAGGCCTCACCCATGGAATTCTCTACAGCCCTCATCAGCTCAAACACAGGCAGCAGGAGGTACTGATAACCTACATTTGTGCCTGTCATTCTAAAAAACATCTTCTGGAGAGCTAGGAGCTGCTCTGGGAAGTTTCTGTAGGACTCAGACTCAAGCAGATCATCAGAAAACACAGATGGGATTTCTTGCATTCCACCCAAACGGTCTCTGAGACCTTTCAGAAGTGATGGCATGCTTGTGGAGAGCAGCATTTTGAGAGCATCCTTAGTTTGCAATGCACTAAAATCAGAATTATTTAGCAGAGCTGGATTCCAAAGCATTGTAGCTAATTTTAAAGCCCTCTGAATTTCTTTCCACTGGGTCATTGTACTGAAAATGGAAGTCCCATTAAAGTCACTCTGTAATTGCAGTGATGTGAAGTTATAGATTTCATCAATTATTTCCTTATTATATGGTTCCTTTAATTTATAATCATGATGTGGATTCATTCCCAGTTCAAGAAACGCATACAATTTCTGTAATGTTTCATTCTTCAAATTTCTGAATAGATTTAAGCTTTTTAATTCACTTCTATTCATTTTTTCCTCAAAGCCTTTTAAACGATGTAGATGCTTTTGTATGGCTTCTAAATCATCTGAATTAATGGACCTCTTGGAGTGCTTTCCACCAATCTCTGGTGACTTTATTTTTCTGGAGGGGAACAAAAAAGTGTTTTAGTGAATATGAAATCAATGCAAGTGGAAATGTAAGGTGATTTAGAGCAAAGATCATAGATTTGAATTACACTGTTAGTAATACCCCTTTAGCTAATGTCTCACCTTAGAACTTCCTCCAATTCAGATACTAAAGTGTGATTGTCTTTCCAGTGAACAAAGGAATTACAAATAGATCTGGTCAGCCAACTTCCTTCTTTATCTGCAACAAAAATGTGAAGAGTGTATTAGTAAAGATCATGTAATTTTGGAACCTGAGAAGTGTTATAATGGCAAACCTATCCAGGACAACACGCACATATGAGGTTAGGCTCCTACCACAAGCCACAATATCCTGGTTACAAATCTGAGTGTTCTTCTGGGGTATAACTCTTCCTAGCCTTTCGAAGTGAGGATGCTGCCTGGCATCCTAGAAATGACTTTCCATGCTGAAATCATTCAGGAACAATTCAATGCTCCTCTGACCTGGATGCTAACAGAGGTCTCCTCCTGCTTTAGGAGCACTTTGCGATCAGTAATGCAGGGTAAGGTGGCCAAGTATTTATTAGGGTTTCCCTCCCTTCATTTAGGGTTGCTTTTTACTTCACACATAAGCTCTGTCTGCAGCACCACTTATGTCTCCCACAGCCACTTACACTCATCTTGATATCCCCATGTGTCCAGTCCTCTCACCAGCCACTTCTCCATGTTTTGCACACCTAATCTTTCTTCTTACCCACCTCAACTTCCACAATTTCCACGAAACAAGTAGAGAAGGGACAGCATTACCCATCTGTCCCTTGTAGCATTTAGTTGCTGTTCCTTTCCCTTGCCTGTTCACAGATCCCCAGTTAGAGGGGGATATCCAGGACCGTCTCTGCTGGAAGGGAGCAGGATTTAAAGGAATGGCTCATCTGGATGTAAACAGCTAACTGTGCAGCCCAGCCCCAGCCCCTGCCTTGATACACTGAGCTGAGTTTGGCAGAGTCCACAACCAGAGGAAGATTTTGACATCACCCCCCAAAAGAGCAAATCAAGGTAAAACATTACTGCTCCCCATTTCCACTGAGGCTGCAAGCTCATGTTAATTCATTGTCTACTGACAAACTCAAGCTTTTTTAGTTTTCTGTTTGACATGAGGCATTTTATTCACATTTGTGAAAAGCTGAAAGAAGAATCCATTATGCTGAGCCCCATACATAATGGATTCGGGGCAATCCGTATGGTTACTTATTAGCCTGCAGTTTGCTTCTCCTCAGTACCACAGGTTTTCAGCAGAGATATGACTCAATGGAGGAGTCTTACCTTGCTCCAAGCAGTTCAGGGAATGTGGAGAATCTCTAACCCCATTCTGAACAGTTTTGAATCTATCATCACTCACAAAAGATGCAGAGACATTCTGAGCTGCCAGCACAACACTAAAGGAGGGGGAGAAAAAGGAAAATAAATTGTAGTTACAGGTTTATGAGAAGAATAGAACAAATGTTCTAATAGGAAACAGCTGGAGACATTGTTAAAATGTCTGACAGACATCACCCCTATTTTTAATTATTTGTTTGATCATGCACACGACACACACACCAGGGGCTTCGATGGGAAAGCCATGGTGGTATCGTAGCACAAACATGCGTGGCACTCATTAGGTGCACTTGTTCAGAGAGCTATATACAATCTACAGGCCACTTATATCCTGCCAGCAGGTCTCAGAAAACACCCAGGTGATACACCAGCCATGTGATTCACTGCTGCAGGGGAATTTCCTCCTAAAAAACCCAAGAACGAAGAAGACAAGGCTCTGAGGAGAGTGAGGATCCCGAGGAGAAAAACATCTGTTGAAGGAAGAAGCTATCACAAATAACTGTTGCCATTTCCAAACCTCTTTCTTTCCTCTTTTATGCTGTAGTAGCTGGGCTGACAGGGAGGCAAGGAATGTTTTTCAGTCTTAAGAAGGAACAAACTGATAATCAGGCATATTGTAGTACAAAGGAACTCATTTAAAGGACTGCCTGCTCAGGTGTGCAAGTTACTGAAAACGTCACTGTCATTATTAGTCCCTTTTGCTTCTCCTGTATAAAGAACAGCTCTTCACTGTAGGCGTTGGGTCACTAAAATGCACCATCTCTCTCTCTCACCTGCCTGAAGTTCTGCAGGTGCTACACAAAGAACCTGGCTGGGCTGGTGTCAGTGGCATGAATAAATACATACTGATCTGTGGGAACGGGCTGCTACTGAGAACAGAGCACTGGGGATCTCTTCTCTCCTAATTTAACATAACGTCTCCATGCAGGTTTCAAGGGCCTGGTGCTCATCATTTTCATTCTGCAGATGTGCTTGTAAGAGTCTTAGAGGGGAAGAAACTCAGTTATAAATGACATATTTAGCTGAGCAATGGCAGAGCCAAGGAGGAGGCAGGCACAGGCTTGCCAAAAGCGGATGCATATCACGCAGATCAGAAGGCAGCAAATATGGAAACAAGTGTTGTTGCTGCCCTTTTATTTCAGTCTTGCAGGGCTTCTGCAGACTTTGGCTGTGGAGAAAAAGCTCAGCTTACGTGTTTAGCTGAAAAACTATCTTACAGCAACAAACAGGAACATTTGTGAAATCAGTCTGCAAAACAGGTTTTTGTGAGTAACAAAGTTTGCCACTAAACTTTCTATAGGATTCACGACTTGGAAGTTACTGTTTCACAGTGGTGGTGTTTATCACTTGGTTAATACAGATGCCACGACGAGCAAAAGTTCTTTTCTTCTATACCTTCATATTTCTACCACAAAAAAAAAATTCCCTGTGCAGCACTTCTTTAGGAGTTCAGTCCTGCCTGAGTAAGAGACGTGGCCAGGCTCGCTAAGATGTGCTTTTGTAAGCATCCTTAAAAGTACTATTTGTGCAATCTCTTTGCAATAACTCTTTACTCATGCATTTACAGTGCCAGATGCCAGGCATAAAAGCACTGCACAGTTCTGGTGATGAAATTCTATGTGCCTCTTTGTCGTGCCTGTGATAACTTCGCCCAGCTCTGCAGCTGTAGAGCGAAGCAGGGCAGCACAGTAAATATTAATTCTCCTTGGGCACTCAAACAGGGCTGGTTCTCAGGCTGGGTTCTGTGAGCCAGTAAACGCAAACAAATGCAGTAACCCTGTGACTGAAACAGCAGCGTGAACGAAACACTTCTGAATAAAATTACAATTCTTGCCACACTGCTACGGACTCCTTTAAGGATAAGCACATTACAACTTACACATGGGTCTCAAAATGCAGCATGGAAAATTACCTTGATATTAAATGTACAGGTTTTTAAGTGCCCTGGCAACACACCAGTGATCAAAAGTGAGTCCCTCTAAGCCTGGGGGCAATCAAAGTGGCAAAGCTTCTACAACTTCTTTTGACATTTTTACCCAACTGCTCATGTATGCAAGACAAAAACAAAAAGCAGTCCGAAGACACTCAGTTACTTGGTGTCCTCCATGTACTGTAACAACTGGACTATCCAGAATATTTTATAGCTGGGTCAGTCACACATCCAAAAGATTACTTGGAACAGAGTCCCTTAATCTTGAGTAATTCAAGTCTTCTGGAGATCAGGGAGAATTCAGCCCAACTACAGACCAGGAAAGGGATTTGAAGCCCAAGCCTATTTTAGAAATTTGTATTGTCCTAGGTGCAAAGTGCATCAAGTATTTCAGCACAGTTAAATAATGCATTCAAGCCAGCTTTGGTTTTCATATAACCATTGAGCAAGTGTGTAACTGGCCCTTTCTTCTTCCAGTCAGACATGTAAATGCCCATATGGCAGAAAACCAGGCTCCCTCTCTTCTCTGCTTTCTTGGGACCAGTCTTGAAAGATTAAACCAGCAGTAGATTAGGTAATCAATTTTAAAAAAACAACATTATGGCTCCCCTACAAGTGCTTGAGGTGTTCCAAAGCAATCTGAACTTGGCTCTGAGCTTTTTGGAAAGAAGCAGCCGGCTGCTTTCTTTATCCAGCCACGAGGGCTTTTCTTCCACCAAAGGCAGTGGCTGGGACTCACCAGCTTTTCTATCTGCACAAGGGCATGACAGTGCCTCTAAGCAGGCTGGGAGAAAACTCAAGAGTTTATATCAAGTTCCCATTAAAAGAATGACACGAGTCACTGAAAAACAACACACTGCTCACAGTCCACAGACACCTTTAGAGATGCATTAGTGTGGAGCTGCATCATCCCCCAAACAAATCATGCTTTTAAGGTAACACCCTTCCTTCAAGAGAAAAGGTGATGTCTTTAGAGGCCAATACACAAACCCACCGACTTTCAGTGCTTCTCCTGCCATTTTCTCTATTTTACCTGCTTGGATTCTGAAGGAAATCAATTATGCCTCGCAGTTGCATGTTGTCCTGAAACACATCTGGGGCCAGCAAAAGCAGGTGCCACAGGGAGGTGTCATTCTGCACTTGGGAGATGAGCGTCAGAAACGAGACCATTTCGTTGACGAAGGTCTCCTGGTACTGTGGGTTGTGCTGCACCTTAACAAAGAAAAATGTAAGAAATTATTCAAGAAGCAGAAGAAATTGTTTAATAACCAGAAGCCTTGCTGCTGGGGGGTCCTTTTATGTTTTTCAGCTGGCACTGCACTTGCATGCAGGTCTGCAAACAATACATTCAAAGGACAGGCAATAACTGCGAGTATGACTGTGCTTTACCTTCACATCCCAGGTTGTACAATAAATTCTCTGTTCTGACAAGCCCTACAATTCACAATGTCCTAAAGAGTCCAGGGACTAGGAATACAAGAAAATTAATATCAATCCTAACCTTGGCATAGAAAAAAAAAAAAAGAAGGCTTTACCTTTAAAGGATTAATTTGCTTTAATTACATTGCTTTCCCAAAGACAAGTAACTGCTTCAATCATGAATTGTTGGATCAGACGCAGGAGTCACTGGATGAAGTTATACAGTTGAGGTAATACACAATTAAATTTATTGCCTTCCCAAGGTTTAAACATTCTTATTTACACCACATCCTCACGCTGTTCTATTGAGCTGTCTCTGCAGCAGGGCAAACAAAGAGGAGAAGCAAGGCCCAGGCGTGGTGAGAACCCTCAGCGGCCACAAGCTGATGGCTGGATGACCCTTGGCTTTCCAAGCCATATACTCAGCTTGGAGGTCTTTGGACCATGCACAAGAATTAACTCAGCCTCACTGTGCCCTACTTGCACTTGGGTACAGAGATGAGCAACTCCTGCCCACGAGGGGCCGTGTGGTAGCTCCCAAACACTGCCCGACGTGTGTGAACCACCACAGCTCCCAGCTGCAGTCCCCAGGGAAGGTCCCAGGCACCCACCTGGGACAGCTGGCTCCTGAACTCCTGGGCAAATGACTCCAGAAGCGACGAGTGGGTGAAGCAGAAGCTGTGGTGGATATTGGCTGCCATGCTCCCGCCGGCGGCACTGGGATGTGCCAGGTACCGCGACAAGACCTGGCACAGCAGGGCCCTGAGATTCCCTGCAGTGGAGCGTTGGGGCTGGTTCTGGAAGAACAACAGAACATTCAGGGCAGATGTAAAGCAACATTGGGATGCTTTTAAAGGCAGTGATGAGGCTTTTTTTAAGGGACAGCAGTGACAGCTGAAAAGCACTGTGGTGACAGCACTTACATGTAGACAGAATTCTAACAGCTGAACAATGTCACTAAAATCCCTCAAACTCCTCATGTATTATACAGAGAAATGTGTGTATAAGTGTTTGCAGACCTTGACATCAAAACATAGAAAGTGTCCATTACACTGTACCAAATTTCTGTCACAAAGGAATTGATCTTATAAATATTCAACACCTACATAATAAACACACAGTGCCTCTGATGCCACTGTGGGACTGGCATGGGCAAATAAATACTTGAATGTCAAAGCCTGTGACATCATATCTTTAATTTCATAAGAAAGAAAATACACTGCAAACACCTTAACTCACACAAGTTCTGAACAAAGCATCTCAGGGTATTGTGTGTGACTAAATTTTGTATTTCACAGTATTATGTCCCAAGGTTTGCCTGGTTTCTGCCTAGAGGATAAAAAACTTATCACAAAACTAAAAAATCCACCCACAATCCCTGTGTTTCCAAAATAAAGCTCATTCACATAATAGGGCAGATCCTAAAGCAACAAAAGCTGTGTGTTGGTACTTTGAGCTTCTAATTCTTTACATACGAGGATACATAAATGTTCACACTCAGCTATTATGCAAATACAGACTTACCTTCCCAAAACTGAGGATCTTGTTGAACATGTGGGTGCTGGAAGTCAAGTTGGATGGTGATGAAATATTCTGAAGGTTTTTCTCTCCATGAGATACCAAATCCCCAAATGCTGCAATAACAGTTTGAAACACTGTATTTTACTTAGGTCTTTTAAAACATCTTTGCTACATAAAACCCTTGCACAGGACAGCTACCTACAGCTTTGGGTGCACCATCATTATTAATCTGTTTCCAAAGGTACAGCCAGTGGCATCCTGTAAGTACTTTACATTTTTTTCTGATATAATTAAATTCTGGATGACACTAACTTGTTACATGGGGCCACGACCTATCATTTTAAATTTTCTTTTTCTTATATAAAATTTATAACTGAGTTCCTCCCTGACTATCAACATGAGTCAATAGCTTCTATAACTGTTCACTGATTTAGTTTTTCCCCCCCATGCCTCTGCACTGGGTCCCTTTTGCATTCAGCCTTTTTCTGTCTGTGCACCATGGAGGGTGCTGGCAGGAATGCTAATTGGAACAGTGAATGGCTGGAGCAGAACAGGCAAATGCAAATCTGTAATCATTCATTTCATCGTGAGCTCCCTGCAGAAAGGACTATCCATCATGATGGCTTGCGGATTGTACCAGCCATTACCATCAATAAATAATAATTGTAATGATTTCATGGAAACTTGCAGTCTGAAAGGTCCTTCAGGAAAGAGAATCACATCAGAGGAGAACATCACCAACAATAAATATCCACTCTGGCACAGAAGACAACTTATTTGCTGGATAACCGTGGATAAAAACACATTTGAAAAAACATCATAAGCTGTTTATGGAGAATTTGTGAGCAGTAAAAGGGCAATATTCCATAAATAGCCAGGTCTCTAATTAATGTCCAATCAATCTGTGATCTTGCATTGCTCCTGTGAAGCGCAACCATTTAATCCTGGTTTCTTGGCCAAACTCCAAAGTCTTTACTACTGACAGTTACTTGTACTTGTTCCCAAGAATTTACATTAATGTTGTGGCCATGGTCACGTGCCTCCATGAAACACACAAATGATTTCAGCAGTGCTCTAAGAACTGCAGCTCTGTCCAGAGAGCTTCAAAAGATCGGCCTTCAGAGAGCAGAACTTCCCAGAGCAGCGAGTAACCTACCCAGTGAAGCATTCCTGCTTCCAGGAACCTCTGCACTCCACGGTGATGGCTGCCTGTCCTTGGCTACACTGGATGAGCTCCTGAGCTTGCTGGGGGAAAGAAGGAAAAAAGAAAGAAAAAAAAAGAGACACCTGTAACAACTGCCAGAATTTATTATCATTAACTTACACTTTACTGCCTTAACTCAGAATGTGTCTATGGCTGGATCTCATGGCAGGTGTGTTGAAGTCTGGGTTATGCAAAAGCCTGGTTCCTTCTGGCGGCCTGGCACATATTTTGGGAAAGCAAAAGTACAGAACTCCCTGGCAACAAAGTGCATGGCCTTACCAAGAAATCCTTCCAGACAACAGGACCTTATTAATCCTTCCCAAACATTTCACTAGAGGAGAAAAGGGTGGAAGAAATCATTGTTGAGCTTGGCTTTTAGACTTGGCTCCCTTTTACTAAGGGAAATTTCAAGCAACCTTGCACACCTTGGTAAATGCCTTTAAGGAACAGAATCAAAGGTGAGAACCTCGCCCATTTTCTCTGCTGACCACTATACACAGTTTTAGGGCAAGTTATAAAACAGTTTAACAAGAGCTTCAGTGAGTTGCACAATGGGAGAGGAAAAAGACAGCCTAGATCAGCTGAGTATACAAAATAATATATCCAGGTAGTGAAGGGCCACAGCTCAAACACTTTGTGACAAACTCGCCCATGGGGATCCTGTTCCTATTCACCTGGAGCCTTCCCCTTCCCAAGGAATCTTTCTGAGGTTTTAGACTCTGCTGCCTCCTGATAGTTTTGCTGTGGATACTTAATAGTAGGGGTTTTTCCTTGTAGAACACACTAAGAATGACACTGACCATACAAGGGTAGGTATGGCCACATATCTGTAATGATACTTCACACAGACAACTCTGAGCATCAAGAGTGGTCAAGATGCCTGTTAATGACTCATGTGCTTGATCTAAAATTTGGCCAAATCCTTTGATTTTGATTTGGCAAGAAAAAACACTTACTTCCTAAACAGCTTTTCAGAAACCAAAAACAGAAAGCAAGAAGGATTTGTAGCTATTGAAACCCATGGAAGACCTCCAGCTTTGGCACCAGAAGCTCCCATTTCTTCATTTCAATACCCCAAATGAACCATTGTTTAACATGCCCGGGGAAAAACAATGACACTGAGGAAAGGAGCTGTGGATCCAGGCATTCAGTCTCCATGTGGCTTTGCCTTCCCTCCTCTCTTCTGCTGCATGACCTTGAATTTGATTAGGATTCACCTTGTGCAACTTCAGTCGCCCACATCCTCAGTCATCCTTCCCACCCATGGAGAGATTCTGACCACTGACTTGACCTGGGAAATGACACTCTCTCTGCAGTAAGGAGGATCCTTAAGGAGCCACCAACCCCAGGATGCCCCATCCTGCCTGATGTGCTCTCTGGGGGGGCCCATTTTAGCTCTTCAGACTCTCAAGCTCTGGCCAAGGGGGATTTTGAGGCTCTGACACAACCACTATGGAGCAGCCTTTTGCTTGAAAGCAAAGATAAGCAACAAGGGCCATTGTGAGATGCCCAGATTTTCAGCTCTCCATGAACCAGCCAGGCCTCAGCATGGCACGTTCCCCAGGGGTGTGTCAGAACTGGGCAGCCAAGATGTAGAAACCACCCTGGCTGGCATGTCTTAAAGCAAATGCTACTTGGCTTCAACTGGAACATGAAGAAATCTAAATGCTCCCAACTGAACGTTTCCATTTCAGCAAACTGACGTTCCAACAAAACATGCCCAGCCAGCTCCACACTGCAAATCTCTGTGCTTTTGTGGGCAAAAATTGTTTCTCCGTTTTCACGTGTTTCCCAACATGTCTGATGGCCTCCAGAGAGGACACCCATTCCGGCTGCACCTGGAGGGCCTGCTCAAAGAGTAGTTGCTCCAGAACTAACATCCAAACTTCCAGCCAAAGTATCCTGAACTGATCCCTCTCAGTGGCAGATCAGCATTCTGGGCTGCTCTGGGGGCAAGTCTTATCACTGACCTGACCCATGGTCATGCAAAAAAAAAGTGTTCCTTTGCTTTGATCTGGGTGAGCTGAAGTTTTCTCAGGGAGCAAAATTCTCTTCAGCAGCAGATTCAAGCCTGAATCAGTGGACACATTCCTGAGAGCTGTCCCTAATGTGATTATTTCTGAAGTGTCCATGTTGCAGCTGATATTCTCATTTCTGAGTGTCAGATATCTGCTAGAACAGGTAGCTGAGTTATATTTGTCACGGACAAACTTGTACATACATGAAGACATGCATGGATGCTCCCTCCCCCTCAAAACAGGCTTTGTTTTACAGCTCCTAACACCTGGAAATATTCGGATTCCCTTACAGTCTGAGGGATGAGATGTCATTGAGTCTTGGCAGCAGATCTTCTGGTGTGTATGGTGTGCCCTTACACCTGGCATCGGAATCACACAGCACCGTCTGCAGGAACGGGAAGAAGCCTGCGCTGGGAAGGTTTCGGGGTGCAAGATAACCTGGAGGAAGAAAGAGAAGAAAAATGTCATTATGATGATGATGAGGACATGCACTTTTTGGCCATATGTTTCTGTCAGGATGTGCTATTTTCCCTTCCTAAACGACAGGACAGATTCTCAGTTTCACTGAGGCTCCTTTCACTGACTCCAGCCTGGCAGTATCATCTGCCAAATCCCACTAGGAGCATCTCCACAACACCGACAAAGCCATCACAGGCTATTTCATCATAGAATCATAGAACGGTTTGGCTTGGAAGAAACCTTGAAGGTTGTCCAGTTCCAACGTGCCTGCCATAGGCAGGGACACCTTCCCCTAGACCCAGTTGCTCAGGGTCCCAGTTAATAGGAAGAAGAGCCAAGCTATTTCTTCGTAGGATACCTGTCGGTCCTGAAGCAACTGCAGATTTCCCCCCTCCACTCCAAAATCCAAGAACAGGCAAAAAAGGACAAAAACCCCCTTAGATTAAGATATTCTAATTCTGCCTTTCAAAAACAAGATAAAATAAAAGCAGGCACATGGCCAGAGTAACCTGAAGCACCCATGAGAACATGTTTGCCAAGGCTTGCTGGATTGACTTCTGTGGAACGTCACAATCTTCATTTCCAAGCCAGGCTGTTAAAACAGGGCTTTGTCTCAGGAAGGGCAGTGGATCCAGGACCAACAAACATCCTTTGCCTTTCGTGCAGAGCTGCCCCGAGAAAGCAGAGGAGCAATCCATCACCACCGCCCTCCATGCATCCTCCCAGCTCAGAGCAGCTCCAGCACCATCTGCCTGGTGACCTGGGATGCTGGCAGAGAGCGCTGAGGGATGAGCTCTGTGTCCCTGTCTCCTGTTTCTCCAGACACAGAGTGGACCTGAGCAATGAGACACTTGAGTATTTTATGTGCCACTTGCCCCGTGCTGCTTGCTGCCAGCCCACAGAGTTCACAGCTGCTCTTCCTCTCGGAGACAAATGCTCCCATAAATCTCCAAACTCTTTTTCTGGATCACAGCAACATATTATTTAAAATAATCATTTGGAAAATTACCTGGCAAAGGACATTGCTATTATTTCTGCTATGGAAAGGAGCCAGGTTTGCTAAAGGCCTGTGGGCAGGCTTGTGGTAATTGATTACCTTGCTCTTTAGTCTTCAAAGATGACCTGTGACTCTTACCCAGGCACAGCTTTATCTCTCACCCCTCCAACAAGGACACGGTGCTACATTTGTACAACATTTATTCATTATAGCAGTGGTCAAACCCCAGATGCTCCCAGAGGGCCTGGCAGGGGTAGGTGGAGTCCATGGCTGTTGGTCTCCTGGATGGAGACTGGATTTTCCTGAGCTTTCCTCAGTGCAGTTGGCCACTGCGTTTTTGGGTCAAAACACAAGAGCTCATGGTTTAGCATGGGAGTTCCCACTGCTCTGAGCAAGACAGCAGCTGGCACAGAGGCCTCTGAGACCTGCAGAGGTACAGGCACCCACTTTGATGGTGGTGTGATTCTCTTGTACAGCTCAGCAGAGAACTGGCCTAGAAAATTAAGGGACATGGATATGCTGCCAGAGAAGGCTCCCTGCTGTGGGAAGCTTCCCCAACACTCCCTGCATCCCTCAAGCCCCCTCAGGAGTTACCACCCTCCCTCCCTCCCTCCCTCAAGAGTTACACAGCTGGCTGAACCAGCTCCCGGTAACCACAGAGCACCAAGGGCAGCAAAAGAGCTCTCTTATCCCTACAGGCAGAACTTCTGGTGTTGGAGACACGGGACCAAGCATCCACTACTCTAAAGGTGTTGCAGCATAATTAATCTGCTGCCCATGAGGGAAAATTTAGAGCAGGGCAGTTTAATCTGGAAGCATCCTTGTGTGAATATCCCTCCCGTGTCTGTGGTGTTTGCCCTTTGGGATCACCAATTACAACCCTGCACAGTGTTCTGCATGCACGGGCATTTTCCTCGCATCTTCCTTCTGATCTCCCACATCCTCATTCCCATGCAGGGCACCGACTTGCACACCAATCCAAAAATGCACACCATAGATCTCGCTGGATCCATGTCCCTACCAAAATGAAGCTTCAAAGACATGGGAGGCCATGAGGCCTGGGATGGAGGGCATAGCCACGATGATGTTTAGGAGCTGGGAGGGAAACGGCTCCACCCCTCACTGCCCTCCCCATCTACCAACAACCACCAGGGCCAGGAGCTAAGCTCAAGTCTCTTAGTAGACCAGGAGCAGCTAAAGCTGTGTAACTCCTCAGGGAAAGGCTGAAGGGGGAACATAAGGATGGGTCTGGGGAGCACTGGTCTTCTCCAGAGACATGCAAGACATTTACAGAGGTGATTAAGCAAGAGGCCCCGATGAATCCAGAGCAGAGGAAGACTCTTCCTTGAGGTACAAGTAGCAATAACAAATGTTAGAATTGGACTCAAAGGTGGCACACTTCGAACTAAGTGGGCAACTAAAACAATCAGCTGCTCTATCCCAAGTGAGGTGTTCATCGTGAGAACACAGCCAGGATATCAGTTCTTTCTTTTCTTCTGAAACAGCAGCCTCAAATATAAAGAGCCAGGAATTTGTGACCTGAAGTTTGGAAGTACTACCACTCGTGGTGGTGGCACAATGCCTGTGAAGACATCGTTGGCCCATGAGGTTGAGGTGCTCGGTGAGGCTCTGCCAGCTCGCAGCAGATGCCGAGCAGTTTGCTGGCAGCTGGATGCAGCCACGGGGCCTGATCCATCCCTGAGTCACTGCAGGTGTGAGCCACTGTTACCCCACAATGCTCTTGGCACAGGAGCGGTGGCAATGCCAGGGAGGATTCTTCTGGAACAGGCCTGGGCTCTGACAGCAGTTAGAGAATTAAGGAAGTTTTTCGAGAAAGACTGTGACACAGAAAAATCCAAAATGTCTGGGCCAGATTCCCATGTGGTGGAAGTTAGACCCATGCTGGTTCTCAGCCCTGCATCCTGCAAAGGAAGGAATTTACTGATGCCAAGGTGAGTCATGAGATTAAAGCTCTCCCTGCTCCATCCTCCCTCCCTCCATCCCCTTGCTCGCAGTGAAGAGACGTGACCCCACAGACCCACATGGGCTGTCCTGCCCACACAAACTCCCTGCTGGCCCTGTACCCACTGCATGGATGGCCAGGGAGGAAGCTGCTTCAGGAGACCTCTGCAGTGACCTGTCTCTGCCTTGGCTGAGTTTTATCCAGCATGCCAGTGACACCAGTGCACAATGTAAGCACCAGCTAGGAAAGGTGACAGAAGGAGAGTTGTACCTGCTCTACAAATTTTACAGGACAGTCTTACCATGGTGGTAGTTTCCCAATCTGAAGCACAACCACCCCAACAGAGACTTTTGCAGTATTTCTACTGTTGGGAATCCCTTAGTCTTCCCCAGGCAGCTCCTTCTCCCACTCAGACCTATGGCAATGCCATATCCCAGCCCAAACTTTATGATCCCACATCCCACAATAAAGCAGATCCACAACACATGAAAATGTTTTTTCAATCTCCCCACTGCCTTTAGCTTTAAACCTCTTAATGTGCTAAAACTACAATTTCCCTTGGAGGGTCCCACTATAGTGCCTGTGAGTCAAGGGGGAGAGATCACTGCACCCACTGCTGCCACGTGTCTGAGCTGAGAGGTCACCCTCTCATACTTCTGGTCAAATTGACACCTCTGCAACCAAAATCCAAGCCCAGACCTGTGTCCTGTTAGAAAAGACTGACTTTGGGTCTGCCAGCAGCAGAATCCCAAGCACAGAGGCTTTTGCTGTGCCTTATCATAGAGAGCTTTGATTTCCTACCCCCACTGAAAGCAGGGCTCCAAAACTGAAGGAAGGACAGGTATCCCAAAGGGCAGAGGAGCCCAAGGGCTCAGTGCTGCACGGGCTGGTTCTCCCTGTTCCGTAGCATCTAACCAGGCCAGCCACATCTCTAAGAGCTGGAAAGAAACAAGGCGTGCAGAGCAGTAATGATAAACATAAGACACCAATTAATGCACGCACGCCACTGGAAATTCTGGCGTTTCCCCATTTGCTCTCATTCAGAATGAAACAAAGAAAATTAATTTCTCCTATTTTTCTGAACGTTGTAAATTCCAGCACACTTCCCTTCAACACGAGCAAAACATTTTGTTTTCTTCAGGTAAAGGTGCTTGGTATAATAACAATGATAAATGTCAGGGTGGTTCTAAATGTCATACAAGAGGGATGAAAATGACTATTTCACCCCGGTCTTTAAGATTAATTGAAATTGACCCAAATGTTTAAACCTAAATGGACCATGTTTCACGTTGCCACATTGATTTTGCTGCTTCCATTGCACTGAGGTTTCTGGCGTTTGCATTTTAGCTGAGTCCAGCCATTTGCTGATCCAGCCAGGAATCCAGCAGATCAGAGGCACAGCACCATGAACACAGCAGCCCCCAGCTGAGCTCTTCTGGTTTCTAGCCACCCCTAGTTTAGTGTCGTATCACCACCAGTCCCTGGGCATGAAAAAATTGTCTTGCCTGCAGAATTCACACACTCTGACACTTCCTATGCTCCAAGTCCTTCCAAATTCCTCCCATAGTTCATAAAAAATCCATACAAACCTCAACTCCCCCAATGGAGAATTAGAGGCATCAATGAACAAATGGCTTCATCAGGAAGTATTGTGTTTAATTGAAAATGCATTCAATCTTTGCCAAATCATATGAGGGGACTTCATAATTGGGACTTTTCAGCTAGGGAAAAGATGGCCAAAAAGGGTTTTGATAAAAGAAATAAATGAAGTCAGGAATCAGTGACTAAAAGGGTGAGAAAACGATCACCCCTTACAACATGGGGTCAGCAAAACACAGTGAGATCAGGAGGAAACTGGCAAACAGGACCGAAAATACCTTTTTGTAACAAATATCAAAATGTTGTGGAACTTACACTGCCACGGGGTAAAGCAGACATTGATTTCAAAAGAATTAGACAAATTCACAAAAACAGATTTGTCAGCGGCTGCTAAATATGATCACTTGGATTAAAACCCCCCAGCTTCTGGCTGAAGAAACCTTAAACCTTTCAGGACTTTTGCAGTGGAGGGAACACGCTGTGCTCTGCACTCCTACATTGTCTCTTGAAATGGTCCCTGAGCAGTGGGGTTCTAACCCAGAGCAGCAAAAGACCCTGGAGTGTTTATCAGCTGTGATCCATATTTATCTCAAGAGTCACAAAAACTTCTAGTGGGAGTACTTCCTGCTCTGGTGACCTCCTCCCAACTTTCTATGCCAAATGTCTGGCTGTGTTTGTGTACACACAACCTTCTGGCCTCCCTTCTAGACTTTCTCATTGTCACACAGCATCTCTTTTAAACTTTATTCCTCTGCTTTTTTCAACAGTCAAAAAGACAAAAGTGCCTGTTTCATGACACGACAAAGATCCTGTTTCCCTTCAACCACATGCCCATTTCCAGATTTGTTCAGATCTATTTATCAGTAAGCAACTTAAGCTGCCTACATGGTTTTGTAGAAAGCTTTATGCTGATGTGAGGACTTTGAATCTCTCTCCAAAACCTAAACCAAATCATCAAATCTACAGGATGAGATGAATTTTTAAGTAGAGTACTTTTTACATGTGAATACCCAGCTGGCTTATGCCTTACCTATTAAAAGAGAATATTTAATTGCCATGGCTCTTCTATTGCTGTGACATTTCAGTGAATTTTTTTTTCTAATATCTAATCTGATCCTCCCCTGGCACAATTTAAGGCCGTTTCCTCTCATCTTTTCACTTGAGACACGGCAGAACAGACTGATCCCCACCTCACTACAGCCTCCTTTTCCATCTCCTGATTTTTGAAATGAAAGCTCAGCACGACCCCAGATAACTCCACTCAACCCCCCCTGGACACACAGGGTGGCTGGGTAAGAGTCAAAACCTTGCGTTTTTTTATCTTTACGGCACCAGGATCCTTCTTTTCTCATGATGTCCTCAGCTGCCTGCCTAGGACAGTGCAATCAAAGCAACAGACAACTCACAGCCAGGCTCCTCCCTCCCTCGGTGGCCTCCACGGAGGAAACATTTCATTTTATTGCCTAATTCTTCCCCCAAGCACTTCAGGCTCTGCAATAAGACCAGCCCAGAGCAGACAGCATCTTACTTCCACGCTTATTAAGACCGGGCAAGCTGGTTTTGCTCGCCCACAGATCTTCCACTTCCACCTCTTTATTTAATAAATCAAAAATCAGCACCTGGATCTGATCGCATCAGGTTCACGGACTGATCAGGGAGCACATAAAGAGCAGAGAGCATAAAAATCACAAAGGAGCCGAAGAGCAGCAGTTGTAAAGGGAGGAGAAAGAATCCCCAAACCAAAGACAGGAACAAAGGAGGGGAGGTGGAACCTGGAACCCTTCAAAGAGGTATTGCAAACTCGGGTGAAGGTGGGGAAATAACAGAGCTCCTGTCTGCACCACGGGGCAGAGCTGAGGAGGTTGACAGTGCTAGGAAGGGATGCTCCACCGCCTGAAGCACAAACACACCAGGAGAAAGCAGGAACTGCACGCAAGCCCTCTTCCTAGAGGGCTTTTTTAAAGCAATGTTTTATGCAGACAAGGCTAACCTGGTCTTCTAACGCAGCCAGCTTGCACTTGTCTGTATGAGCAGCAGGGGACTGTACAAACAGGACCTAAGAAGAGAGTCAGGACACTTCCCAGCAAGAAGCTGGAACCTAAAAGCTTAAATCCATATCTAGACTCTTGAAAAAACACCTGCACAAAAACTGTGTTTACCCAACCAACATCTTTCAATGCTGAGTGCCTCCAGAGCTCAGGTTTAGATTCTTTAAACAAAAGTGACCTCCTTTCCAGAAACACAGGCATCAACAACTGCTCATTTCAGTCTAAGCCAAACTGCTCAGCACCTTTGGAAAAATTCTTCTGCCTATTTAGATCCCAACACCTGGATTGAGATGTTTCAGGAAGTCAATTAGAATTAAGTGACTGCCCCAAGGCCCTGCTTGAATGAGGAAGGAAAAAACACAGTGGTAAGTAAAAAGTTCCCATCTCCAACTCTGAACATCCTTCAGTCACACCCCAGAAGGTGGAAGAGTCTGTGGAAAGAAAAGGAAGTGTGGAGATTTATGACATGGGAGGCACTACAAACATGCCAGTACTCTCTTTAGCCAGTTGGTCTCCAAGCTAAGGGGAAGACAAGGAACTGTATGGCTGGGCACTGCTTCCACATGCAAGGAGATCAATGTGCATGACTGTTCCAGCAAATGCAGGGTTAATTAATACAGTCCATACCCCCTTCAGCTCTATTTTAATGAAACAGAGGGTTACATGGCAGTCTGCTCCCTGGCACAACAGAATGAAACAAAACCAAAGCCAGAGACCTGAAGAGGCATTTTGCTAATCAGTGCAGATGAGCACAGGCAAGAATCTGATGTGTAGAAAAGGGGAGAAAACTGACAGAAAAGAAGGAGAGGAAAATGAAGCAATGTAAAGGAACACAAGGAGTGGGGCTGCTCCACCAGAACCAAGGGGTGAAGGACAGCCTGAAGTCTGATATGTGCTTGTCTGTGTGCAGAACAGGCTGAACCCTGGGGGTGGATTATGACTTGCATAAATACCCATGACTTATCCAAATGAATGGAGTGGCCTGTGCAGCTGAGCCATCATCCCAACTCCCTGTAATTAGCATGGGAACCTATTAATTTTTCCACATTACTGGGGAAAGAGATGAGTACAGGTCCCTCCAACTATGAGGCAAATTCCTATAAAGTACAGCATATTTTCAGAGTTTTCTCACCTCCAGGTAGACACCTTCTAAGGCATCGGAGATCTCTGCTCAGGGGCTCGCACTGATTTTTCCAGCCAATTCTGGAGCTGTCCAAATCCCAGCCACCCTTCACAGTAAGACTGAATGAGGTGTAGCTCACAGAGAGCTCCTATCCTGGGCCTTCCTTCTCCCAGGAGCACTGGAGCCAAGAATGAGAGCAGAGTATCTGTTCCTACGTAGTGTTGTGCCCCACAGCTCTGGCTCTAAGCTAAACCCAAACAGCTGGGCTGGTACTGGCCAGCAGGGTACTGCCCAGTTCTGATGATATTCCCCCAGAATATTGGCTGCAAAGGGCAGCCTGGTGGAGGACTCTGCTGCCGAGTCTCTCTCTGACAAACATCTCTGAGTGAATGCAGTGCCCCCCTGCACGCATCTCCACAACGCTGGGGAAACCTGGGTGGAAATTCTGGGCAGAGGTGAAGGGTAGAAAATGCTTCACTGGGAAAGGTTCTGGCAACGAATTCCCTGGCAGAATTTGGTGGATTGAAGAGCACAGCTTCTTTCCATAAAGAACTGTCAGTGAATGAGGCATGGGTCGCACAGCTCAGCTGTCCCTGAGAGCGCCGCAGGAGCAGACCTGGGGTCTAACAGGAGTGAGGTTTGTCCCACGTCCTCCCACAGCCCAGCTGAGCAGGGTTTCTGAGCGAGTGGAGGACTGACCACACCCAAGGAAGCTCCTACCGGGAATACTGATGAGGTCCAACCGACAGCAGGGGAGAGGAGGCCAGCAGGAAAGGAAGAAAGCGGGCGGGGAGGGTGTGACAGGGTGTGACAGGGCTCGTTAAAGCAAGGAGCGTAATTGGGCTCCTCTGCAGACTGAGTGGGCTGAGCCCTGAGGGACAGATCGTATCTCGTACACAATTCCCATACCTTGCTAAAACCTGTAGGATGGAAAGGGACTTCTGTCCCTACTCTAGAAGGTGATCCAGGCACAAAAATCTGGATGATACCATCAAACCCAGAGGCTTTCACCTGCAGGCTTCCAGTCCAGCGTTTCCTATTCCACACAGACACATCCCAATGCCTCCTAGCAAAGACAAAGGCTGAAATAAAAAGGTCAGAAGTCACAACTGCAATGTGAATAGTAAGTTGGATGGGGATTTTGTTTGTAAGACTCTGGGATCATCACAAAACTGGGTATGCAGACCGTGAAATCTCTTTTTTCATTTCTCCTGACAACAATCTCTGCTGACCTGGAAACACATCATCAAACAGAATCCCTGAATAAAGAAGAGATACCCGGTTTTTTTACCTCTTAGATACAAGATGGTTTAGTTGTGAAGAAAATTATTTATCGGATTCAGTTCCTTGTTTTCCTCAGTTCTTAGTTCTCCTATGAGCATCTCTTGAGTGGTGACATTTATTTGGCATGTCATTTCCCTCTGAAGCTCAGCCTGGCACCAGCTCCCTTCGCATTGAGTGCTACACAATGTAATTCAGCACAAGCAACTTGCTCCTGCAGGAAACCCTTGCCATTTGTTCACTCTTGACTGATATTTGCCAGGTAATTTCTCCACATAATCCTCCATCTATTGAATGTGTATTAGCTGCCCTTCAGAAGAAATTACTGTCTCGAATTTGAGCTGTTTTAATCGAAAAAAACCCAACAGATTTCACGATATTTCTGTGGCCCTGAATACACGAGAGAAGCTTACAGAGTGGGATTTTCTGTGGGGTTATCTCTAAGGCTCCAAACATCAGCATCTGAGTAGCTAATTCCATCTCTGTGCCATTGATTCTGTGCTTCCTGACTTTTGTCTACCTGCAATAATCTCTTGACAGCAGAACTGAAAACAGCTTCTTGTCACTACTTAATGATTCTGTCTTAAGGCAGGCACTGGAACTCAGCATAAGGTGAATTTTATGAATAAAATGAATAAAATCCCCTCCTGTAATAGTTTTCTTAGATGTGTCCACCCCCGCCTGCTTTTCTATCAAAAAGGAAAGCTCCCAAGTGATTTATCTTTTGCTTGTCGAGCAAAAAGTTTGATACATTTTTTCCAATTGTCAAAAAAAAAAAAAAAGGAAAAAAGAAGAGAAAAGAGAAAAAGATTAATTGTCAAGCAACTGTTCTTATTTAACTAGAACAGCAGCAGAAACTGGCTGTTTGATGCTCTGGTTAACAGCCTTCTCTATCCCCTTGGGATTCTTAGATGGTCTCTGAACATCTGGATCACAAGAATACACCAAAACCATTATTTTCCAGAAAAAAACCTCTCTTGCAATAGCGAGTTCCTATCATCCACTTCTAAGAGAGACAGACGCCTACTCACATACTTACTGAGACTTGTACTAAAATAAAATTAATCTGCAGAAGGAAAGGGAACTCATCCAAAGATACAGCCCAGTCTTCCCCTTTCCTGCAAAGCACAAATGATGGAGCTACTTGCAGTTCCTAAGATTATTCCCGTTAATTCATTAAGGCAGAGATGTGATCATCCGGAGCAAAAATGCTCCAAATAAATATAGATTCAAACTAATAACTGTGTCCAAAAAAAAGAACAAATATTTCCCCATCCAGATGGCTCTCCTGACATCCAACTTACCTGATTTATTGGGGACAGGAAGTACGACTGATGGGGCAGCGTGGGAGG
The DNA here is from genome assembly GCA_013397975.1 of Machaerirhynchus nigripectus. Classification (NCBI taxonomy): domain Eukaryota; kingdom Metazoa; phylum Chordata; class Aves; order Passeriformes; family Dicruridae; genus Machaerirhynchus; species Machaerirhynchus nigripectus. The sequence continues at coordinate 21,462 of VZRQ01005893.1, forward strand.
TTTGCCATTTCCACACTTGGCAAAATCCAGGGTTTTCACAAAGTACAACGTGTCCTGTCTTGCCTGCTCCAACTGGTTCAAGGGAATTTGGGAGAACTTGGAATATTTAACATGCCTAAAGAGGTCTTTTGCTGACAGCAGATGGGCTTGGGGTTAAAAAGTGATCCCAAAACATCAAGAATGTCCTTTTCCATTAAAGAATTCCTATGATACTTTCAGGAAGTACTTGTTCTGGCTCTCCATCCCTGCCTACAGAAGGAAGCACACAAAGCTTCACTGGGATTAGGCTGTAAGGTCTGCAACACGGGCTATCCAAACTGCATGTCTGATATTTGCCACAGTGTGGTCCTTTCTCACACCTCACAGAGGAATGAAGAGGTTCTAATCAGAGAATCACACCTGTCGCTCACCAGGGTGAACATTCCTGGTGTTCAGAGGCAGATCCCTCCTGAGCACATCTCACACATGGGATGTAAGCACTGGGAGCCAGCTGCCTGTGTCCTCTGCTGCCAGACACTGTCTCCTCTCCTCCCGCCTCAGTCTCCCTGCCCCAAACACAAAACCCCAACAATGCCCATGCCAGGGCTTTGCTCCTGCCAGGTCCATGAGAGCCCGATGTGGGTCATCCATGGCGGTGTCTCTGCTATCAACCAGGTGTTGAAAACCTTCAAGGTCCCCTCCAAGCCAAACCGTTCTACGGCTCTGTGATTTGATTCAACTCAAAACTAACACTCTGAAAGGTAAAAAAGCTCCCACCTGGATAAACTCCTTGCCCTGCTTTACTCTGCAACTTCATGAACAAATGTGCCCAGAGCTGGGACATGCTTCTGATGGTGGCAAGGACTCACTAATCAGCAGAAGTGCTTTCGAGCACGTGCAAGTGCATCCCTGCTCTGAGATGGACACTTCCTGACCAAAGGAGCAAGGCTTGCAAGCGAGAACCAGCTTGTGCAAACTCTTCACCCATTTGACCCCCAACAACTACTGACCCACACAAAGAGCTGCTGTTTTTATTACAAGGGCTCACATGCACCATCAGGTCCCAGAAGACAAGCAAGTTACCACTCTTCAACTGAGCCTCAGCAGCAAGATCCTTTCATGTGCACATTTTGCCTGTGGCATGCACAAGATAAAACCTTTCATGTTGACCAATCTCATGTTTGCCACCTCACCTCCATAATCACACTTGCAGCCTCTGCCCTCACTCATTTTACTGAGTAAGCTCTCCCCCAGCTGCCCTCTTCTCCCTCAGTTTATCCTGGAAATTTATATTGCTGTCTACACAGCAATATCTGAATAAATCTTGATGAGACAGTTCTTTAAAGTTGCTTTCTAATTATAAAGCTAATTTGGGGAAAAAAAAACAAAAAAACATGAGCAAAAACAACCTCAGAGGAACACACACATTTTATTTACAGCATGATGCATCCCGGGAAATCTCCACTGGAAACTACACGGAGCCAAATTTGTAAAAGTAACAAAACGCATCAAATCAACACATCAGTCACTGAAATGAGAACTAAACCCCACAGACATAAAACCAAACCAGTTACTTACAGTTTTGCTGGGGTTCTGGAGGGAATTTGAGACGGATAATGGCCAAGATTATGAAAACAACCACGGGCCAGGAAATTAAAACAAACGACCATACCTATAAAACAGCAATGAAAATATATCGGTTACGTTTGTCGCACTGATGTGTCCCAGAGCCTGTCTGGAATGTACAAGCGGTGCCCTAAATGAGTTACAATGAGGTGCATTGTAAATCACACCTGTCTTGGTATGCATACAATTAAAATCCAAGCATTATCTATTCAGGAAGAAAAACTACCGGAGATTTTAAGAGCAAATAACAAGGCTGCAAGCAGCATAAGGTTTCAGTTTGGCTGATAATTACGGGGGACAGTGTTTACCCAGCTTTGAGACACTGCTATGTCACAGTAAAGGCATGCTGAGACGCACCAACCGAAAGATAAAGCAGCTGCAGTGTGAAAGGTTGGTTTCACTTTCAGTGAAATTATGGGTAAATAGGACTTTGATTGAATTATACCCCAAAATAAAGTGTTTGACGAGCCTACGGCGCTTTTTCCCAAAAAATTTCACTGTTCTTCACCAACAGTTGGGCCTCACGGTAGAGCTGAAAGGAAGGATTTTCCCAGAGGTAATTTACGAGATGTGGAGCTCAAGCATGGTGAAGGAAGGGGTTTACGGAGTTGTGCAACCAACAGAAGGCACACCTGAACACCCATCATCAAGATAAGATCCCTTATAAGAGCTTCTGACCCCAGCAGCCCAAATCCCTGGCACCTTTCCATCTCCAGACTGTAGCAGTCCATACAGATGAGCTGACATGAATCCCAGAATGGCTTTGGTTAAAGGAACCTTAAAGCTGATCCAGTTCCCCTCCCAAGGCAGGGACACCTTCCACTACCCCAGGGTGCTCCAAGCCCCATCCAACCTGGCCTTGGACACTTCCAGGGATGGGGCAGCCACAGCTTCTCTGGGCACCCTGTGCCAGGGCCTTCCCACCCTTACAGGGAAGAATTTCTTCCATGTATCTAACTTAAGGTGGAAGAGAAGTCATGTAATATTGCCCTAATGTGTTGAAAAACACATGAACATTTATAGAACTCTTTTCTCTGACAGGAGGGTTGCCCCTTTCAATGGACAAGAATTAAGAAAACACAGTCTACTAATCATCTAGTATGGTAAACCAATCTAGGGAGGAGGCCCAAAGTCTTAAAATACAACCCTTGGAGTTTTGTGAGCTAGGAAATTGCAATTACTCAAATAATCCCCTGCTTGCATTAGCTAGCTAGCTTGCTCCCATGGCTACTAGATTAAGAGTTTTCCATTCATCAGTAAAGCTCAAATTACTCTGTGCTACAAAATTACTGTTCTACCTTCATGCCAATTTTTGTACTGCAAAGATGTCTTTCTTCAAAATAATCCTGTTTTTCATCGTTGTGTTGCTATTTTTTTCAGATCAGCACATATTACCCAAAACTGTTTTTCCAAAGTAATTCCAAGCCCATAACCGTGTTCTCATTTCCCGTAACACTCACTGGAACATAAAGCCAAACAGACAGACAAACAAATCCTGGAGAGCAATTCAGCTTAAAGATGGTTGTTCTACAGCAGCTCCGTCCCTATCATCCCTGATGAGGTGACACAGGCTTGGAAGTAGGAGCAAATTCATGCCCCAAAATAGGTTAGTGACAGACATCAAACCACGAGGCACCTCCCCACACACCCCTCCACAGGGTGCTCCTATAATTTCAGCATTCAGCAACATTTTAGCTTTGACAGACAGTACCCTTGCTGCTTTTTATGTATACACTGCCAACTTGTAACCAGATCCATCACTGACACTGACATGTTTTAGTAATTTTTTTATATCAGATGCTTTCCCTGTAATCAGTCCCCAAACACGCAGTTTAACTGTGATTAATTCGCATGCAAATGGTATTATTAATGTGTCCTCCTTGTTTAGCACCACACAGGCTAAAGTAAAATTATGGGGTAACAGCATAGAGACTGATATTAGTCAGAAGCTGCCTAAAGGAAGGGCCAGACATCTGTCACATTCCTGGGAATATAAATGAATACTGATTGTTCCTACTCAGGAAAATCGTTGTCTCTCCCCATTTTGAGCTACATTGGTGCTTATACTCCCCACTTTTCAGACATCTCTTCCCTCGGGATCTCTGTCCTTTGACTTAATTGGATTTAATAGCAGCTGGGCACATCAGTTGCAACATCACAGCATTCCCACTGTCCCGGGCGTTTCTAGTGAACAAAAACAAGACAACCACCGTGGCCAAACTGCTTGCAGGTGGAACATGTTGACTCAAATGGAAACACAACCAACCTCAATCCGGCTCTTGGCACATTAAGAACTGTGATGTAGGTTGCATAATCCCTTAGCTGCTGGATTATTTCACTGCTAAAAGTTGATTTAATCTCTCAGAACTTCCTTAGGATCTCCGGGTGAGTGCACATTTTCTCTCCCTCTCCTGCCTCTGTTTAAATGATGAAGTGCAACACGCAAGAGACACCAATATCTCCAGTTCCCTTTGGCACTCAGGGCCACCTTTGCTCCCAAAACCATCTGAGTTTACCTCCTCACACCCTCTCCAGCCTGAGCAAGCTCCCTAATGTGGAGCAAGAGAAGGAAATTAAGGAGTGTTTCAAGGCATGCCTGCCATAAAATAGTCAGCAGTGGCCAGATTTTTATTTTAATTGACATTTCAGTTCTACAGAGTTGATATTTCAACTCCACAGGAAGCCAGAATTACAGCAAGTCAGACTGTGGTCAGAAGCACAGGTAGGGCTTAGTTGGCATTTACTCTGGGTACACAAGAGCTACGAGGGACCCAAGCCTGCTTTTAACAAGGCTGTTACAATTTCTCTTGAGAAATTAGAGGTAATTTATTGGGATTCTTCTGCATCTCAGGAAAGTGTATTTTGCAGCAGTGAAGAACACTCTAATGGTGCACAGCATATCCACAGCTCCCATGGAGCACTCAGCACCTCTCTGAATCAGGCCCCAAACCAAGAGATAGGGCAGGGTGAGCTGGAACAGAGCTTGCAGAAGCACACAGTCATACAGGGCCTTTCACTTCACCCTCACATCATGCCCTCCATGGACATTTCTCTTTGGTCAGCATTTCCTGTGCCTGCCAAGGCTTCCATTCCACCGAGGCAAGTTTAAACCCCACCACATTTGGGTTACCAGAGCACACGTTGTGGTACAGCTCCCTGAACTGCCCAGGCTTCTGCTGAAAATACCACATGCAGCTGTACCAAAACTGGCCTGGGACAAAACTACTCTGCCTGGCCCTGTAATGCCTCCCAAAGGAACATTTACCTCCCTGATGCTGCTGCAGCTCAGACCACTCTCTGGACATTGCTGGCAATGGTTTATCTTTTGGACAGAAAGGCCACTGGGGTGTTTGATTTGCAGCACACTGGAGTGCACTGGAAATCTGTCCCACCTGCATCTCTCAGAGCTACTTTTTTCTTTATCCATCCTTTACAAATGGCTCTGTGTAAGGGCAGCCCTCAACCCCCTCAAATCCCAGGGGCTCCTCAGAGGCTGTACACCAACCACAGGGACTGCTCACACGGGAGTAGGAACAGAACTGCAGCCCCAACTCAGGTCTGCCCTTGAGTCCGTGCATGGTTTTGTTTGCACAGACATTGTCCTGAGGCAACAAGAGAGGCATCCATGGTACTCAGTCTGGACTCCTGAGCCCTCATGCATGAGCTCCAACACAAGACCCACCTTCACTTCCAGGCCATTCCCTTCCTTCCTTCTGCCTCTACCACCCCCCTCCCATTCTAACAGCACGACCTCCCTCCCTGCAGTGCCCCCCTCGCTCCTCAGCTGCCGGCGTTTCCAGGTTCCCCTTCCTGCACTCCTCTGTTCCCACACTCACCGGCTGCCTCTTGACGCTCAGCCAGTTCTTCCAGAGCAGGATCCTGAGGTGCTGAGAGAGCGCAGCCATCCTCGGCTCACCCGGCCGAAAATGAGGGGGCTGCGTGTTCCTCCTCCCCGCGCTTAGGAGGCAAAAGTGGAGGCTCTAACCCAAAAGGGCACCCAGTGTCTGAAATCCAGGCCTCTGGCTCTTCCCCACAGCATAGCTCTGAAGCAGCTACTCCATGCACTTGTGGCTGCTGTACTCCCAGGAACCGTGGCTCTTGTCCTCACAGCAATAGCTCCTAGCAAATTCAACAGGTTCTTCCTCTCCAGGCGGGCGGGCAGATGCAGCAGCCTGCCTCCACTTGTGTTAATTACAATATCCAGCCTCTCCTGGATGCTCCCTGTCCAAGCCCTAACCGATAAAACGGATAGCATTCCAAAAAGATGCTTCTGCTTAAACAAAAGGTGATGCATGCCTCCTCCTCCCCATGATGAAACTCCCTGTCTGCCCACACACCGCTTCTGCTGGAGAGGTGTCATCAGCAGCAGAGTTAGGCCACTTGCCAGGCCAGTCTGACTTCCCCGAGTTCACGGGGAACGGCTGGGAAGAAAGCATCCACAGCAACATCATGCATCTTCCTGCCATTGCTGATTCGGAATTAGCGGGGTTTTAATACTTCTGAATGTCTCAATTAGACCTACCTGTCCAAGTAAATTAAATGAAAGAAGTGAAAAATATATGTAAGTCAAAATCGCAGGGACTGATCTAACTGCTTGGCTTCTTGCATCTTCTCTTCCCTCCAGGAAATCTGTCCTGGGGTTCTCACTGACTGATTTCCATGAAACACATCAAATCCCTTGGGAATGGATCAGGTTTCACAAGATTTCAGAGCACTAGTGTGGCTTAAACACTTATTATTCAACTAATCATTGAATTTCCCAAGCTAGTGGTACCTAAAAAGAACAGCCAGAGATGAGAGGAAAGAGGAAAGGCAGGTACAGAGGGAAGCAATGACACTGCTCATTGCACAAAAGGACCAGCATAGATCTGAAATATGGACTTGTCTGCTGGGCTCTGGTCAGCTGGAAGAGCTCTGGTCCCCCTCAGGTGTCTGGTAACACCGAGATCATCCTCAAAGCACTTGGCAAGCAATGGAAGACACCACTGTCCTCAGCATATTCCACAAAAGACATCCAAAAATATTCCTGTACATGGCATTTCTTACAGCCACAAACTGTTTCAAAAATGAAAACCATCTTGAAGGAGTCCTTGCCAAACTCCACCCAGGGACAGAAGTGCAGGCGGCGGCAGAGGAGTTTTGATCCAAGGGTTGCTGAGAGGAAAGGAGGAGAGGAAGAGAGAGATGTGGCACTTGGTGAAGAGAAACAGCTTCTCAGGATTGGTGAGGAGGCAATGCAAAGGTGGGAATGGCAACAGATCCAGAGCACTCCCTGCCCCGCATACCTTCAGTCTAAATAGACTGGACATTCCAATGGTGGGAGTGAAGCTGGAGCTAAAATTAACCTGAAAGGCTTCCCTGCTATAGTTCTGATAGCAATGGGAAGAAACCTAAATGTATAACACCCCAGCTCTACATTCCCTTTTTTTCCTCTACTAAATGTCCTTAGGAGGGAGAGGGATCTCGTCTGGGTCTGTGAGCTGAGAACAAACACTGCTCCTTGGGACACTGTTCTAGTTCAGCTCCACATAGGAGGCACAGCTGGATTCACTGCATTTGGTCCAAACACGATTTGAAAACTTCATTCACTTCCTCTCTGGGGCTGAAAAAAGAAATCCAAATATAGATAGTTCTGCTCTGAGGGGGTAGGAGAGAAGAAATTTATAATTTCACCATTCACTGCCTTGCCAAGGTCTTCTAAGGCAAGTGTCTGATTGCTTCTTTTTGGTATTCAGTCAAACAACTGTTTCAAAAGAGCACTATGATTGGGATAATAATTTTCCCAAGCAAATGCACATCCTTACTTCCTTTGTGAACTGAGTCAACAAACATTCCCCTTGGGAAGTACCCAAAGGATAATTTGTTCGAGATCACCACTGTAAAATCAGAATAACTGAATGTCAGTTGGCTCTCAGAGCACCTGCACTCAACTCCCCAAACACCACAGCATTCCCGTTCCAGAAGACAAGATGAAGACTTTATTAAACCATTATACTCTTCTGCTTTTTATTCCTTTACTTAGTAATTCCTGCAGATGGCACAGGAGGCTGTGGACAAAGTGACCAGAGCAGGAACACGTCCCAGTATGCCAATGTGCAAATAGCCAGAGGGGGAAAGGAGGGAAAGGCCAAATTCTTCCCTCTCCTAATACATCCTCAGTTGGTTTATTCCTCTCGTTGAACAACTAGGGCTCTTCTGGGCTGAAGGGCAAACCCACTGAGGGGTGGTTCAGATCACTGAGAAGAAAAGCAGCATCTGTTTCTGTGCCCATGGAGCTGAGGAAGCTCTCAGGGGAGCTCTGAACTGTGATTTTCTCCCATGCAAATGATTAGAGCCATGATTCATCCCCTGTACTGCAGTGGTGGCTGCGGCTCACATCACCCTGCAGGGGCTGCAGCTTCCAGGGCAGGAAGACTCTCCCCACACAGCCAGAACTCACAAACAGATCCTTCCTTGGGATGCTCTTTCAAGTAGAGGAGTTTTTATTTCAGTAGCAATGAATGCACTTGTGCTTCCCAAGCGTGCCCAGTTACCTCTATGAGAAATGAAAACTGAGGCAAGTGATACAAGACAGAATAAATCCGTGAGTGAAAGATCTGCAAGAGTGCTGGAAATATTCTTGCAGGAGGACACGTCCTTACGGGTCCTGACGTGTCAGGGCTGGCAGCTGTGAGTGCCACAGGCAGCAGCAAGGGAGGGATCCATGAATGGATCCTGCTGCAGAGGAGGAGCTGCTGCACAGGGTCAGCCAGGGAGCTGGGGGCTCTCTCCAGCCCTAACACAGTGGGGGGATGAGAAGAAATGGCCACACTTCTCGTTCATGTTTCACTGGTATCTTGGCTAAAATGGCAGGTCCACACAGCAGCACCATAAAATGGAGCTGACTACTCATGAACACTCCTGGCTTGGCTGTGAAATACAAGGGGAGTTGGAGCAAGCCTGACAGGGCAGAGATTTACCCCCTTGAAGTCAGTGCCAGTCACCATCCCTGGAAGTGTTCAAAGAAGGTGTGGATGTGGCATTTGGGGACGTGGTTCTGAGGTGAGCATGGGGGTGCTGCATAGATATTTGGACTTTGAGGTCTTTTCCAACCTCACCAGTTCCATGGTTCTAACATCACGTGCCCTTGCAGCACCAAGGAAGGCAAAATTTAAAAGTCTGCAGCCAACTTAAAGGCCTGCCTCCCTCTCAGGTACAGCAGCAGTTGCCTGAGGACTTGACAGCATTAGGCAACACAATGCACAGCCCTGGATGATGCTGCAATGGTGTTAGACAAACTGAAACACCACTTGAGAAATGGTAAAAAAAGGCTTTTGTTGAGCAGCCCATGGCATTCCCCAGGAGTGGCTGCACATACTCCCTGGGAATTGCTCCTAATTCCTTGCAGTGGCATGGCAGGAGCCTGGAAATGCAAATTCCTACACATCTCCTGGGTGCCTAATTTCAGCACAAGCCATGGTTTCCAGAGAGAAGCTCACTCAGCATTTTTTTAAAAGTTCAGAGCACTCTGAAAAACTAAAATGGGCAGCACTATCTTTAGTCACTATGAAACTGCAGGTGATACAGCACCACCACAGTCCCACTCTGCCACCAAACACATTTCCACTATTCATTGGTGATTTTTCCCCCCTGTTAAAATGCATCTGCAAAGCAGCCCCTCCTGGTAGCAGTTTTCCCTCAAGTGGTCTGGCACTGTCATCAATACAAGGATTACATCACACAGGGCCTGCTCCAAAGAGTTCAAGGAAAACTGTGCAGCTGATTTTTGGCTCAGAGTTCTTGGATATTACCTCCTTATTCCTGCAAAACAGCCTGGGGGCTGTTTCCAGGAACAAGCCCCCAGACCAAGTAGAGTTTTGGGGTACTCTGATACCAGAGCAGTTAAGCACAAAAATCAATTTTATTTTAGTCCAAGACCAAGCTTCCTGCAAATGAATTAAGAGGCATGACAAGCTGAAACACCTGGGACAGGATTTGCAGAAGAGCTCATCACTGGGGTTTTTCCTCTTATGTCAACAATGCTCTGCTGGAGCAGATTTCGGAAAGGGCAGGGAAATGCAACTTTTGGTTTTAAAGCCATGGTGCCCCTGTTCAGAAGTGCTCTGCTCCCAGCCAGTCTTTCACTCTACTCCTTTTGCTCCCAAGGTCACCTTCAGCCACATCTGGTCCTAGCAAACCTGCAGGTGCATGAATCATTTCCCACCACGCCCAGCACCGAGGGCTGGATCTGTGAGGCTCCCACACGCACGCTTACCTTGCCACAGGGTTGCTTGCAGGCTCCACGCTCCCCCTTTTCCAGTGGTTACGAACTCCTGTGATCCCATCGACACGCAACACTGGGTCAGGGTTAAAAGCTAGTCAGAGAAGACTTGTGGGCACAGAATGAGCCGTGAAAGGCAGCTGCTGCTGGCAGGTCCTGGCAGGCACCAATAACCCCGGTTTAGTCTCTCCTTGGTATGGCAGAAGGTCACCAGTAGAGCCACCCCCCACTCTATGCCACCTTCCTGCTCATCAAATAAGCCCAGCAAAGTACAGTTCTTCAGAGACTGCACTGAAGCCACTCACTTGGGGTCTGTTGTGCTCACTCAGTTACAGGTGGTGCCTGCTTAATTAAAATCCTTTCTCAAAAGCCTTATTCTTGGGGCCAGGGCCCAACTCCCAATCTACACAAACCCACGGAATCCCAAGGCTGGAGCAAGTGGGTGATATGGGAGTTTCATTACGATGTCCTTTAACCATTCCTTCAGATCGTGAACATTGCTAAACCCAGATCTGATGCCAACAAGAGATGGCTACCAGCGTCCAAATCCTGACATTTCTCATTTATCATTCTTTGTGCTTTCAGCTGGTCTCCAATCTGCCAGCAACGCTCCTGTCCCATCACGTGAGCCTGGACAGCTGACAGCTGGACTAATTAAGGATCACACTATTCATGGCAACACTGATAACAAGGTCAAAGCAAGGTCACTGTGAAAAATAGATTTGACTTTGCAAAGAACAATTGGTATTTCCAAGGCTGGGCACAACTTGTGCTTTCCAAACCAAAGTGTCAGCAAAGCTGCCCAAAAAACCTCCATCAAAACAGCTTCCAAGTTAAGAGGCCTAAGAACAGACTGTAAGGATAAGGTAACAGTAGAGGCAGGATGTGCTTGGGACAACAGCTGTATCACGGGTGGGCTGTTCTGTATGCAATGGAAACATATTTCCTGAAAGATTAAAATTGTGTCAAATTAAAAATTAACTATATTTGCACATCAAAGGAAGTTAAATCCTCACTCGTGGATTTAGTGAAGGTTTTTCTCTATGTGCCGTTATGCAGTACTTTGGCCCAATACACATAATCATGCAAAAAACAGGAAAAACCATTATTTTTTTATTATATTATGGGATAATAAAACACCTACTTATAGGTTTGGTCAGTTTTAGTAACTGAGTTGTGAGCAATGTTTGTTCCCCCCATAGCTGAGGTGCATTCACACATGTTCCTTCCCACTTGGACTTTCTACAACAAGCACAGGACTCCCAGTCCAGGCACTTCTGATATTCTTTCTCTTCTACCTGGTTGCACATTTCAATGAAGTATCTACAGGGCTGATAATTTCTGTGGGATTTATCCATCAACAGGCTTGGAAGCTATGGGGAAGGGCAGACAAGCAACCCCACAAGCTCAGTTTCTAGAAGCAAACAGCAATCTGAGAGCATATTCTAAGGACACGGAGCCACTACACTCCTGCTTAATAGGTTTCTAGGGTGACTATCCATCACCAAGTCACCTGGGTGTTGTTACAACATCAGCTAATTAAAACCACACCCCGAGATCTAAACGAGCATAGGGAGTGCTGGTGAGTAATGACAAGTTACACAAGGCCTGTCAGCCTCCTGGAGCTGGGAACTTGCTTGCTGTAGAGAAAAGTATGTGTTGTAATAATCCCTCACAAGCACAGCAGTGATGGAGGAGCACCGACAGGAGCATGGAAGGGCTTGCTTGCCTACGGAGTATTTCTGAGAGCTCCTTCATTCCTAGCAAAGGAAAAGTTAAAGAACTCTTTTCCTTCTTCGGGTCATTGATAAAAGGCAGCTGTGCCAAAAGATGGTTTGATTCTCTGACTCACACGGTGGAGAGGGGCAATCTTCACTGAATGGGCAAGGGAGGATGGCCCTGCAATCAGCCTGGGAGAGAGTGCTCAGCCTTCCTTTCCCTAATGACTGCAGCACCAGGCACCCTTCCCGGGAGGAATCAGCCTGGTCCTTCAGGAAGTGCCGTGCACAGGAGAAGGGCTCATTATAAGGCATGCCCTGAGTTTATGGCCTGCATTTCATAACCCGTGTGTGCCTGAGCACAAGGCACACGGGCTGATCCTTGGAGAGCTGGGGAGCAGGCGTGGGACACGTGCTGGGAGAGGCAGCTCCTTGGGAGGTGCTGTAGGATGTGCTGGAAGATGTGCTGCCACCCACCTGGGCCTCACCTGCACACGCCGAGTTTGCAGTTCCCCTCTCCCTGCCACCTGCATCCCTCACTGGTGCTTCCATGATGTGCCCTTACCTTGGGAGATGTCCCATGAGAGGCACGTCCCTGGATGTCCAAGCAGACAGATCCCACTCTAGATTCACACTTCAGACAGTTGATTATGCTGCAGTTTCATCTTTCAAACAGTAATGACAGCACTGAGTTGATATTGGGACTTTGCCATCACATGGAAGTTATCTTGGGCATGGGACAGAGAAAGAGGAGAAATGAAACTCCAGTAGTGCTGGATGGATTTGCACAGCAAGTCCAGCAGCTTCTGGATAGCCACAGATTGTAAATCACACCCAAACCAAGCCTTGCTTGGTGGGCATAAAGTGATGCAGCATGCAGGACCTCCTCAGCAGGTCAGACAGGTCGTGTTTGTGCTGGTCCCACTACGTGTGCACTGGAAAGCTGAAAGGCAAGTTGTCTACAGCCACAACTCCAGCATCTCTCGATGTCTGGCAGGCCTGGCAGACCCCTCTGACTATCAGCAAGGTTGTTTGGTCACTGTATTCTGGACTCATCCAAGACATCCCAAATATCTTGCTGGGTTTTGCAGCTTCTGGCCAGAATTCCCCTCACTGCCAATCTGGATGTCTGAAAATCCCCAAAAAGTGACCTTATTTGTTACTTCTTGGTTTCTTTTCCTTGCCCCCAAAAAGTTTCTGTCTGGAAAAACTTTTACATTATAAAAACCCATTATGAAATACCCCCCAACCCATCCCAGAGGATGGGTGTCCTTTTGGATGCCATTACAACTAACACCATTAGAAATGTAAGCAGCAGGACCAGCGATAAGGGAGGAGCACAGGACAGACACCGTGCCTATGTGTGAAGATTTACACCTTTGGGCAGGAAGTCACAGTCTGTCTACAAAGGGCCCTGCAGAGCTTTATTTTTTATGGATAGTATCATTATTTGGAGTCCAAAGCTCTGCCCATTTTCTCCAGCTTGTTTCAACAAAGATGAAAGGAAGATTCACCAGTGTCTTCCTCTGCACTGCCAGAAGGTAGTAGTAACAATGGTAATTGGGGCTCTTTACCAAAATGCATATAAAAAACCTTTTCTAATTATTTAATAATGAGACACTTGATGATGCACTGGAAGCAAGATTCACTGCCTCCAAGAAAACAGAAGTAGCATCAGATGGCTGCTTGAGGAAAAAGTGCCATGGAAAAGGGTGCCCTCTGTGGACACTAACCCATGTAAGCTCTGGGAAGGAACTAACTGATGCCTGGCATTCCAAAACTAATTCCAAGACAGACTGTGATAGATATATACCTGTGTCTCACTAGAAATGGGTGAACAAGGCTCAGTTTGTGCCATTCTGACAATTGAACAACAACATTAAGGACTACTGAGGGCAAATGGGATTGTGTATTTATCCAGGATATAACTTCTAGGAAGAAGTTAAACCAGAAGGTAAATGTGGAGGTAATATCCAGCGTCAGGCAGATGACATAGCAAGGCATGAACCTTCTCACCAGTTTGACTTGTATGAAGGGACCTGAAGTGCACAAATAACATAACATGTAATAGCAGAAATCAGCAAACTACAGGTAATTGTCTCCCATTGTGAACATTTTTCCTCTCAGCCCAAGAACAGCAAATTGGGGACTCCATGATACCTAGACATGGTCTTCATTTGACTAATCCAGCTATTGGAGAATCAACATTTTATCTCCTGCATTTAAATGAAGCAAACTAGGCACAGATTAATTTGGAAAAAGGGTGGGCTAGAAATGGGACAAAATACTGGAAGCAATTCTGTGCTGCAGGCCTGTTTTCAGACTGCTTGGGGCACAAAGGTTGCCCAGGAGCTCATCACTTGGAGGCAGGCAGGAGCCTCAGGGCCCCATTAATGTAAAACACTGCATTCCTACGCCACTGGTATTTATGGAGTCTCCCCCAGTCCCGTATGTAATGCCATTTGGATGCAATTGGATACTTTGTGACAGTGAAGTTATCTTAAATTCCATGGGAAAGTTGATGAAAAACGTAATTTAAAAAAACTATCAAGCATTGGTTAAACAGTGGGTTTGGGAAGGGAGAGAGATTCTGGAAAAAAAACTCTCACGCATGGAAGAAGGTGGAATAACTCACACATACACATAGAGCTACACACTGTGGTGCGAGAGCACAGGGATCACCACTCAGCATCACCTTGCCCTGAGTCTTGAAGAGTGCCTGCATTTACTTTGATTTCTAAAGGCGTACAGAGCTGTGGCTGCGGTGCTTGGAGTTCACTATGAGCTGAGCTGGAACGGTGTGTCAGCTAACCATGGACACACTTCCACATTTCCTGTTTTCCTTGGAGTACGAGCAGGGCAAACTCAAATCTGCCTCCAAAATCCCTAGAAGAAACCATCTTAAAATTTATAGCCCTAACGTAAGCCAAAGTTTAAATAACCCACTTCTACAATCATTTATACACCTGATTAACTCCAGAGACAACTGAAAAGTGGAACAGCTCCCCACAAACGGGAAGAAAAGCCTGTGGAAAAAAAATCCCTGCAGGACTGGGGCACCAGCCTGTGGGAGCCAGAGGCCTCTCCTGGATGGCAGAAAGGCTCTTGGCATGCTGCGGGTGCAATGCAAAGCGCCACCAAAGTCAAACCTTAACAGAAACACTGCTTAGGACTATTTAATTATTCAGATCTCAGGAAAGCTGGGAAGTCAAACATCTCCTTTTTTACAGGAGAAAATGTGAAAATCCCACACTGCCTTTTTCCTGGACTGGATGCTGGGAACTTTCAGACAAGAGCTTGTATTGTACATTGGCTTTGAGCCTTTTTTCCCCCTCAATTTCTAGAATCACAGAATCATAGAATGGGCTGGGTTGGAAGGGATCTTAAAGACCATCTCATTCTAAGCCCCTGCCAAGGGCAGGGACCCCTTCTCCTAGACCAGGCTGCTCAAAGGATGCACAAACAAGTGTCTCTTGCAGTTATTTTTTTCCACAGGCAACAATCAACAGCTCTAAACCCAATTCCAAATGCAGCTATTTTTTTCCACAGGCAACAATCAACAGCTCTAAACCCAATTCCAAATGCAGCTTGGTTCAAGTTTCAAAAAGCTCCCATGTTCTGTGTGTCTGTGGGTGTGCACCATTTACTGTGGCTACAGCACTGCATTTGTAGGACTACGTTTAGTTTTTTCTTTTTTAATCTCCAAGGCAGGTCTCTCTGACAGGGAGCGTGTCACAGGACAACACCTCCTGCAGGGATTGCACAAATAAGCCTCCAGCCTCTTGCCTTAACAAGCTGCGCGGCCCAGTGATGTTCAGCGTGACACTCCTTGTGTTTTATTGCTGGCTGCAAAGATTTGTTCTGAGCCTCTTTCAGTGCCAAAGGTCTTTATTGCTAAACAGCCCTTGCTGTTGAGAAATACGTGAATTTAATGTACTCATACTGGAATGCCTGCTTGGAAGGTCGTGGAAATTCAACTTAAAACTGCAATCAGCTCTTTCTTCCTCTCTTTTTTCATTCTGTCTCTGAGTTTGCTGTTTGTAAACCACTTCCTGAGCTGTTTCCTGTGCTGCAGCAGCTCTTAATGAAGCAGGCTGTCACCTCAGTGCTGCTCAGGAACATGAAAGGGATGATCTGGAGGAGGAAGGGGCGGTGGGAAGTCTCACAAAAGCAGCATCCTGCTTGTGCTGCTTTGACAAGACGTGAAATAGTTCCATTCATCCCCACCATTTTATTAATAATCCAAATCCATCCACAGAAGAAAGTAATGCTGGTAACGATTTCCTTGGCTGTTTGGCAAGATGCCTGTGGGGAGGATGTGGAAGAATCTTATGAAGAAGAGCACCAAAGCCCATCCTGGACTATTTCATATCTGGAAGAGGTCAAGGAAGGTTTCTGGGGGGCCGGGCTTTGGAGGGGAAATAGAAATCAGGCTTTTGAACATTCTGCATCAAAGCTCTCTTGCATGTGCCGCGGTTGCCTCTGTAGCTTTTGCTGGGAAACAAAAAGCTTCCGTGACCGCTACCAGCAGTTACAGGAGTGGAGCTCTCTCACTATACTGGGAGAAAAGTTCTAAGTATGTAAACTGTGAATTTTTCAACAAGTCTGGCACCTTTCACGTTGCTTTTCAGCAAGCACTCTCCACTTCCAGCAGGAGCACTGACAGCTTCCTGGGAGCAAATCCTGTGCTGTATTCCGAAAGTACATTTGCAGTTTTATGCTCTCACGTATTTAATTTTTCTCCCTGGTGATTCTGGTGCTGGCATCTGGGATATAAGTGAGAGTTCTTCTTTACTTGAAGGAAAAGATTAATTTTCAGCTCTCATAACTGAAAAGAAATGCTGAAAACTATAGACTCTAAAAAGACATGGACATCAGAAAGGCCACCACAATTTCTGAGTGGTTTGGGGTAGTGAAACTTTTTTGTGGTTGTCCCTCTGACTGTTGCACATGAGAAATCTGATTCTAAGAGTTATGCTCCCATATAGTCAGGGAAGAGAAGCACACGAAGTAGTTAAGCTATCCAGTTAATGCTCCAGATTTGGTCACCAAATATTGCATAAGCTGCTCTCAAACAAGTTACAGATTCACTATTATCTGCAGAAATAATAATAACAACCAGCATTTGGCAGCCTCTGAGAAACCTACTATTTTCTAATGGGCTGTTCACAGCGACCCCAAATAGACAAAATTAATCTAATAAAGTGTTCATTATGTATCATTTACCAGCTTGTGCAAGTGTCAGCCCAGAACTCAGGACCACACCTGACCTTTTAATAGACATGTTTTTCTAACCACCACTTTCTAGCAGCTGTGCTGTAAAGCAGCTTAGCTTTTATCCCAGTGCCTGATCAAAATATTCCTCCTCCCCTCCAGCGCTGAGCATCCTGCTCCATTAATGCTCCACAACTCTTATCACACCTCCTCACTCCTGTTCCTGTGATGAAGGGCAGGAGGTGCATTGTGTCCTCTGGGCCCTCTCAGAACATCTCTACCTCTCAGAGCTGCCTCCAGCCCGGTAGAGGCCATTAGAAATGGAACAAAAAAGCACCAAGCACAGGAGCAGTGGGGTGATGAGAGGAGGTGGTATCTGGCAGGGCAGGGGTGTTGGGATGGCCCATCCACGTCAAGGCCCAGGGATCAACGTGAAACATCCCCCGGGTCAGGGCCCTGACTCACACACACTGACGCAAACAACCGCAGCTGCTAAAATGTCACTGCCTGTCCTGCCCCTGCAGCCCAGGTGGCACCCACAGGGACAGCAGCAGCCTCGGTGCCAGCACTGCAGCACACCCGTGGCACCCGCCACACACACAGCAGCCAGCCTGAAATCAGGAGCTGGGAACACCAGGATGCATTCCCTGCTGCAAGGAAAGTCACCCTTGGTGGATGCTTTGTCAGCAGCTGGTATTCCTCAGTCCAGTCTGGGGGGCTTCCACAGTGCAGTGAGTTCAAGATGCTTCAACACCGTTAAAACCAATCTCAGCAGCAAACGGGGTTTGCAAACGGACAAGTGACACACTGGTTTCCTATGAAAGAAATCATCACACTGCCTGGAACACTGACTCCTGAGCCAGGGCAGCAAAGCGTGAAGCCATAGCCTAAGTTTGCAAATACCCAGCAGCCCTGAAAATCTCGGGGCCTGTTCACAGCTACTGCACGTGGTTTAAGAAGTTCCTCTTTTAAGGCTTTGAGGAGGGGCTCAAAGTACCTTCCTCACTGTGCAGGAAGAGAGAGTTGTGTGCTCCAGTCTGGTGAGACCCCATCTGCAGAGCTGCCTCCAGCCCTGGGTGCCCAGCAGAGGAAGGACGTGGAGCTGTTGGAGCCAGTCCAGAAGAAGCACCAAGATGATCAGAAGGATGGAGCACCTCCAAAGGCAAAGGCTGAGAGAATTGGGATTGCTCAGCCTGGAGAAGAAAAGGCTTTGGGGTGAACTAGTTGTGGCCTTCCAGTGCCTGAAGGAGCTGACAATGAAAATGCAGAGAGACTATTTACAAGGGCCTGGAGTGACAGGACAAGGGGGAATGGCTTCAAACTGACAGAGAGTAGGTTTAGATCAAATGTTAGCAAGAAATTCTTCCCTGTGAGGGTGCTGAGGCCCTGGCACAGGTTGCCCAGAGAAGCTGTGGCTGCCCGGTCCCTGGAAGTGTCCAAGGCCAGGTTGGATAGGGCTTGGAGCAACCTGGGATAGTGGAAGGTGTCCCTGCCCATGGCAGGGGGTGGAACTGGATGAGCCTTAAGGTCCCTCCCAACTCAACCCACTCTATGATTCCATCTCAAACTGAGGACAAAACTAGAGCCATTCATCTGAAGTGAAGCTATGAGATGCTCCCACTACCTGTTTTGAACTCCATCGTCTCCTGCATCACCTTTCCAGGGTTCTCCCTGGCCCTAGGTGTCTGCCTTTACCTTGGCTGCTCTGTGAGGTAACCAGCAGAATCCTAACCAGCTCCATCTGTGGCACTCTAAAGACCAGCCCACATGGGCTGGGGCATTTTTGCTATGGAAGGTCCTTTCCTTTGACGTACAATTTCCTCTCACTCGAATCAATGATCATTTGTTACATTAATTCAGAGACAGGAATCAGCTACACTGCATTCATGCTAATTGTCCAGCCGGAAAAATCAATGCTTTTATTGAATTAGCCAGTTGCCACAGCAAGTTTTCTTTGATTTCTATGGTTCCCATGAATCAATAGGAGCCTGTCATTGCCTCTAAGTGGAGCAAAGTCAGGCCCCAAGTCACGTGGCTGGACGACAACATAAACCTTCCTGCAGAGTTCTGTGCATCAGGTGGATATGGGACTGCTTGGCAATTGGCTGAAAAAGTGTCTCCAATGACTTCCTCTCCTGCCTCACCGACTGCTCCCAGCTCATAACTCCACCCCTGCTTATCAATTCTCATCTCTCACACTTCCTATCTTCTGTTTTCCTGCTTCTTTATCAGGTTTTTCTGTGCCGTAGGCAGGACCTCCTGCTGCTGTCTCCGTATTGTCTTAGGTGCAGGTGTCTGTGACAGAAACATCTTCCCCTGCATCTGACCAACCCAAATGCCTCCCCAGGACTCCCCTCCCTGTGCTGTTGGAAGTGAAGTCATCTTTAATCAAACTGCTGGTCCAAAAATCTTTGTTTGGTTTATTGGTTTTGTTTTTTTTTCAGAAAGGTAATTTTGTTGTTCTTTTCCAGCCTTCCCATAAAAGTGGCCATTTTTTATCGGCACAGCTGGCTGGGAAGCATGACTCATTCATAAATTACCCCTTTTACTGCCTTCCTTCCCTTTGTCAGCCCTTCTGCTGTCAGCTACCTGGGACAGGACCATTATTCTTCAGTATTTAGCAAACACTCTACACATAATGGGCGATACTGTAAACAAATGAAAATCAGACCTGAAATCAAATGCGAGCTGACTGACAGGACTTTGGTGAAGCCCTCTGAGCTTTGCAGGGGTTTAATCAGCTGTGCTGCACCGTTACACGGCGCTCACAATGGCTCTGTCTTACTTCCATGGTTAGACAGGGTCCCAGGGGGATGGTCACGGAAATCAGGTCTTTAGCTCTGCTACCCGTGGCACACTCAGGTTGATTAAGAATGATCTGTGCCTTCCAGGCTGAGAAGCACCGTGTGCCTTGTGACTGGCATGAAATGATGGATTGCCCAGCACTTATTGCCTAATCAGAATTTCTTCCAGGGAAATCGGGGGAAGTGATAGAAATTAATGCTAAGGAATGGCAGGCTGCAGGAGATGTCAAAACTGATGGGGGAAACTTCCCAAGACAAGTTGGCCCTTTTTTAATGAGGGCAGAAGCTCATAAAAGTCCTCTGCAAACAAATTTTGGTCATGCTGTAGGGAAGAGAACACAGAGAAAGGCAAGGATTGTAAAGATGACTAAGTGCTAATCTGAGCATGAGTGAAAATCAGGGGGAAACGGGAAAGCAAGTTCAGAGGGCTGCAGTATTTCAGCTACCCAGTGTGAATATAAGAAATGAGCAGCAAAACTGGTGCATGGCATGGCACAGCTCAAACTGGGGCATCAAACCAGTATGAATAATGCCACATGGTATTATTTGTAGGAAAAACATCAATGCTTCTGCAGTACCAACAGTGAGAGGCTTGTGAATATACACTTGTTGGAAGTGGATATTGTTTGTGTGGTATCGCCTACCCCAAACACTCAAAACTTTCAAGTTAGGCTCAGGAAACTGGGGAAGTGGCTTGAAAATTGATGGGTTTATAAAAACACTCCATACGTTCTAAATGCTTCTCTTCTAGTTTTCAACCTTCACGGTTTGTTTCTGTTGTGCAAGGGTAGAGTCTGCTCCAAGTGTCACACTGGAGGTCTGCAACACAGCCAGAGATCAGACCTCAAATGCCGGACTTGCCACAGCCTTGTCGTTTATCCCTTCTTGGGAATACAAGGAACCCCATGAAATTCAGTATTCAAGGTATTCCCAAGATGCCTAGAAGAGGATCTCTTTAGCCTAAAATGTCTGTCAAGAAAAGAGCTACCCTCTTTCCAGATGGGATAACGTTGATAACCCAGTAAAATTATGAACAGTGGGTCAGCAAAGGGGGGTTTTGGCAGGGAAATGTCAAACCTGAACAAAAACACAGGATGTGAAGAATTAACCATTTTTTCCCCAAACTATAACATTAGACCCAAGTCTCTTAACACTAATTGAGGAATAAAAACCCTTTCACATGATTCAATCATGTTCTTAATTCCTACTCTCAGTGTGCTCCTTGCCATGGCTAATGGCATCAGTGGAATTTGATGCTGCCTAACACTGGGATTTCAGTCCTTTGCTGATTTATAATTGTATAGATTAACCACGGTTAATCTATAAAAGGAGAAGTTCCCATGTTCTATTTGAAGGATTTTTATCTGACCCACTGGATTAAGCTGCCTCTTGCCTGGAGAAATCGTTCTTCTCCCCTTGTGTTTGTTATGATGCTGATGTGTGCTCGTGAGATGAGTTAAAAGGAGTCTGCTCCCAGGTCTGACAAGGTGTATATTTATGTGAAAAACAGTGTAAATAAAACCAACCAACCAACAAGTCCTACTTTCCAGCTCTCCAGAAACAGCTAAATGTTACATATTGTCAGCAGAATTTTATGTCTTGGAAATTCTGTCCCCAGCATGTTTGCTTCTTTTCACCTAGTCAATAAAACACAGCAACACAAACTGAAGTGTGACCCTGCCCTTATTTGTCATCCAAGTCTTAACAGAGAATGAGATGAGGTCATGATTATGTGATTGATGATAGTATCATGAATAAAAAAGCAGGGCTGGAGGAGGCATTAGTTAGGCAAATTGAAGAAAGTCAATTGAAAGTCTGTAGCTGTGTTTTGCAGGAAGTCCCATTAAATTCCCTCTGGCCCTGCTGCCTTGGCGTGAGTCCCAGGCTCAGTTTTTACCACCAAACTCATATGGACCGAAACTGTCACCCCCCATGCATCTGCTAATTTAGCCCAGGAAAACAGCTCCACACAATTAAAGCTCCAGTGGCTCCAGAGCCACTGAACACAGATGGGCACAGGGACACAGTTTCCATGCCTGAAATGCATGGAGACAGGTGGAGGAAAAGGTGGAGGAAAGGTGCACCAAGCAGAGCCAATGCTGATCCTGCCCTCACCCCAAAAGGGCCAGGAAGCTTCAGGACATGAGCCATGAGCAGCACCACTGCAGCTCCAGGTTAATTAGTATCTGCCTCAGCTCTGCCTAATGAGGGGTGGTGTTTGTCATTCCCATCCTGAAGGCTCCCTGCCACTTCCAGGTGGATTTGCCACATGAACACAGGAACTCTGTGCCCAAGATCGATGGAACTCAGTCCTGCCCAGGCTTTCCACAGAGAGATTTCAGCTGTGAACAGGCTTTTTTCCCCCTGTTTCATGCAGGGAAACACCAACACCTCTCACTGAATTTGCACAGGTTTATCATAACCTTGCATTTCCCAAATCCAGAACGGTACTGAGGTAGGTCAAAATATTTACATGGGGACCCTGGTTAATGGAATAGAAGCTACATGATTAAATCCTACTTTTCTGAGAAGCAGTAACTGGAAAATGACAGTGTTTATTCTAGAACCTGGAAATGTTCATTTTAAGGCCTCCTGAACCATTTCAAATACTTGGTTTTTAATGAAAAGCTGAAAAACTTGGCTTTGATTGAGGTGAAAAATGAAAAGGCTTGATTTAATAATGTTTTCTGGGGAAATAAAAAACAAAAGCCCTTCTTTTTCTAGCCATAAAGTATCAGGAAGATGATTCTGAAAAGCCAGAATTTGTCCTGTTGTGACTCGAGACTGAGCAAGGAAGGTCAGAACAGAAAGAAGGAACTACAACAGATTATGAATGCAGGGCATACAAGATAACAGCATTTTCAGAAAGCACAAGAAACTCCCGAAGAATCCAAAGCCATTGGGCTTTGAACACAGAGAAGAAACAACATTTATTTTCAATTTTTTGCCTCCACAATTCTTCATTAAAATTTTGTCCATGTTTCTAAGGCCAAAATACAGTGACCTAGTGCAGTTACTCGGGAGGAAAAAAAGGAAAGGAATAAGTGTTTTATGAAAAAAAAGTCTCACTCTTCTGTTATTAAAATTAGACTGTGTAAAATCAGCAAAATCTGAAAATGGGTGATTTGCTGCAACTAAACCCATCTGCCAACTAGAGACTGCTCCAAGCCTCGCTGGCTGTGGCACTGCCTGCTGTGTGATGCTGGCCATGCCTCTTCACACAACTCTGTCTCTTTTCCCATCCTCCTGTTTAGCCACGATTTCTATTCAGCTCACAGGGTCTTGCGGCAAGCCCTGTTTTTATCCTGTATCCCGGCTCTCCGGGGTCTGGATCTCACTTAGCTCTAATGTAACAGATAAATAACCACCTATGGCTGTCTTTCCAGGAGAGCCTCCTCGTGCCCACCTCTGGCAAGCCGCTGTTTTCTCAGGCATGTTTCTCATGGCAGCTCTGCCTGCATTTGCCGGCAGTCTCCTGTGAGCCTGACAGTGTTCCCAGGGTCCCCCAGAGCGCTGGAACTGAACACAGGCTCGCAGCTCTTCCTTCCCTGGAAACCAGCTCCTGGATGTCAGACAGAGATGAGTCTCATGGAGTGATGGGGTTTGTGCCTAAACCCTTCACAGCCAACACAGGCTTGTCTTCCACTCAGGGAAATCACTGTTTCCTCCCTGCCTGGAGAGTCTCTCTTCTCTGGGAAAGTGTGTCGAGGGCTTTGTGAACCAGAGATGACTGGGGCTGGATTGCTGTGTAAAATCACTGTCTTCCTTCTTAAGCTGTTGCATGCTGTCTCACCAGGCTTCACTGATTTCCAGATGCTTCTTAACTGCCAGAGCCATGACTCTTATTTGCATTTTGTACTGAGAAAAACTCCTCAGTTAGGATTTTCGCTTTGCTTTTCACCTTTGTTTTGCTTTTTGCTGTAGATCTACAAGAGATGACGCCCGGTGGACAGTAAAACTATGTCACCTATCGCTCCCGGCTCTCGCCGGGACACAGGAGAACACCCCGCCCATTTCATCATCTCCCAGATCCTGTTGGAGCAAATTCCAGCTGTCAGGGGAACCACAATCAATTAACATGCAAATTGAAACCTAAGCCAAGATTCATGTCACTGTCATCTTTATGTATTAGACCGTAGATCATGAAAGGAATTATGCTCCAGCTGGCTAATTAAGTAAACATGAAGCAAACGAGGGTAGCAGACAGGGGGCTAAGAGCCTGGGCTGAGGCAGGAAATTCTCCTGTGAAGATGGGCAAGTTTGTCAGGGGTGGTTTCAAAATGCACAAATGACAACAGCAGACCGACAGTGGGACTTTGAGGTGGACTCCTGTCCATGTCCAGGAACTGCAGAGATTCCCACTTCCTCTGCCTTACAGAGCAGCAAACAAAGGGACTGTGTGATGAGAGAGGGCTTGAGGACAAAGCTCCTCCCTGCCCTCTGTCCAGGCTGGGTCTTCCAACAGGTTTTTGCCAGCACTAGACCCAGCCCAAAGCTCGGTGCTCTCAGGCAGCTACAGCTGGTTTTGCTGCACACTCCTCCAGGGAAAGCGTACCCAAAAGATCGGGAACCCAGCCAGAATCCCTGCTGAAAAACAGAAGTGCCATTCCTTACATAGGCGTCTTTGATGGTTCCACCCCGATGCCAGCAGAAAACCAGCCCCGTTTTAACTGCCCTAGCGCGCTCTAGTGGGAGCCGGCTCCCTGCGCATCCGGCAGCATCCCGGCAGCATCCCGGCAGGATTGCTCTCCCAGCAGCAGCCCTCTCACCCAGGGACACAACCCTGGCGTCCAAAGAGCTGGAGGCAAAGGGAAGCGCTGATAAGAACAGCTCCTCTGGGAATGAATCAGTGATTTCAATTTCCCAGAGCAGCTGTGGCTGCCCCATCCCTGGAAGTGTCCAAGGCCAGGTTGGACGGGGCTTGGAGCAACCTGGGATAGTGGAAGGTGTCCCTGCCCATGGCAGGGGGTGGAATGAGATGAGCTTTGAGGTCCCTTCCAACCCATGCCATTCTGTGATTCCATGGTGTTATGAAAAGGTAAAGCAGCCTGCTTATTTGTGGATAAAGTAATTTCTTTGCACCTACAGCAAAAACACCCAAACAAAATATTTCCTCTTCTTTTTTCTGGGAATTCTTCCTTTCACACAAAAAGCTTAAGAAGCCAAGGAACCTCAAAGTGGATGGGAATTTTTTTTACTGCCAACCCCATAATTGGAATTGCAAACAGACCTGTTCAGCCACAGCCTACATGTGGGGTTCAGACCATGGAGTAGGCGCTGAGTCGCCAACAGGAAAAACTATTTCTTACTTTTTTCGTATTATTTTTCCTTTTATGCTTGGATAGGAACCAGCCAGTGGGAGGAAAGGAATGGGAACATTCAGAAAATAAACCATTGTTCGGTTTATGCACCTTTGGGTCTCATTCATAACCCAGGGCATTAGGAGAATAACTCAGGCTGAAATCTGCAATATTTATTCTATTACAAGGAGATTGATTCTTTTGCAGGAAAAGCACTAGACATTGATATCACGGGTTTGGGAAAACCAACCACTGGTGTTGGTGAGTGAAGAGGGATGTAACCTTCACACCCCAGGTCAAATTGAATGTGCAGAGCTCTTTGGTGTCTCTGAACTTTAGCTAAAGTCTCACTGTCACCTCAGCAGCTCCGTGGGACCCGGAGCAGGGATTTACAAGGACAGCCAACAGCCGGCACACCACAGATGTGATTTAACGGGGACCTCCGAGGAACACAGTAAAACAAAAGCTGCTCCTAGCTGATAAGGGCTGAAAAAGAAGCTCAAAATGCACCAGGGCTCTTGAGCCTCTCTGTTATTGTGGAACACTCCCGGCCTGCTTGTTGCTTGTCATCAGCTCAGGGCTGAAGCTACCCCAGAGTTAACTCGTAGCAAGTGGCACGGGCAGTGTGATGCAGTTCTTGAACATGGTTCAACAGAGCAATACTTAGCAGCTCTTTTTCTCCTCGAATACACCAAAAAGATTTTACCCTGGAGTTCCCATGAACCCTGAGAGCAAAAGGCAGACAACCCAAAAGCCTGGATATAGCAGTAACCCTTGAGAAGCAGCCTGGATTCAATTCCACTCCCACCTCTGCTGTTGTGCAGCATCTGAGACAGGGCACTTGAAGCCTCCACGGGATCTTTGCAGTAAGCTATCCCATAATACTGAGTGAGCAACACAGATAAGTGCTTGCAAGACTGGTCTCTGGGAGACTGGAAAAACTGAGGCCCAGTGCCTGGCAAACAGCATCCTCAAGGGAGATACCAGATACCAGAACAGTGCAGAAGAAGCAGTGCCCCTTGTGAATGTAACATACTGCTCATCTGCACTTCCTTGCTTCCCATTTAATAACTGCCAGGGAAGAAAACAGGAGTTTGGGTAGGACAGAGATGTGTCTATCTTACATCATGCTGAATATCACAGCCTTTGCTTGAGGGCAACACAGAGCATAGCAGAGGCAAGGAGTTGTTGAGGAAAGGCGTGGGGAGGTATATAAATGAAAGCTAGTTAAGGCAGAAAAGGTTTGTCTGATGGGGAATTTCAAAGCTGAGGACTGTGTTCATACAGGCAGAGATGCCCACAATAACATGTTTTACCCAAGCAGCCTCATGGTGATGAGACAGCTTTCCTGAGGTAGGACAGATCCAGATCAGACCACTGGTGTAACACTCACCACTCATGGCACTTCATCTCTGAAGCCCCAAACCAGCCCAGTCACAGACTTCCACTTTGGATGAAGTCCTACATTTTGCCTGGGTCTTCCTTGTCCACTGGCAGGCCCAGCCCACCCTCTGCTAGCCCATAGGCAGCTGCAGGTAGCTGGAGAATCCCACCTTGTTTGTTTCCTACCCTAACAAATTAATCAGCAGCCAAACCAACCTGTTTTTCTACACTCTTCTTGGTCTGCTATGTGAAAAAAATCAACAATAGAAAACAGACTCACAGCAGAGACTCAGAGCCAAGCTAAAAAGCATTGCTTGCTCCCTACAGTCTGAAGAGAAGGGAATCTAGGGTATTGTCCCAACAGCAGCAACACCATCCCATTAGTATGCCTCCATTCAGCTTCATTCTCTTTTTACTTCTCCTTTTTAACACAGAGCACAGTGCTTATTAAGCCTGATTTTTCTTCCTTGGATGTAGGCCCTATTATGATTTAGAAATAACCTTAATGTCGTATTTGTAATTCTAGCATTTACTTCTTCCCATTATTTCCAATATGATGTTACTGCATTTTTGGCTCAGGACGAGCTTCTGCAATGCTTTAAAACACCAGGAAAAAGCTCCAGAGAGACCTCATTCCTATTGAATAAATGATGGGACATGAGCAGAGCACAGGATATTTGAATATCCTTTAAACATCACCAAAACCAATTAAGCTCTATAAAGCAAAACTAAACCTCTGGGGAGGCAGACTGTCTGATTTCCCTGCAGAGCCATCCCCAAACCAGGACATATCAATCGCATCCAAATCCAGACACCCCTCTAGCACACAGCCAGAACATCCCTTCTCGGATGTAGAATCCCAGAATGGCTTGGGTTGGAAAGGACCTTAAGGCTCATCCAGTTCCAACCCCCTGCCATGGACAGGGACACCTTCCACTAGAACAGGTTGCTCCAAGCCCTGTTCAACCCGACCTTGCACATTTGCAGGGATGGATTAGCCACAGCTTCTCTGGGCAACCTGTGCCAGGGCCTCAGCACCCTCACAGGAAGAATTTCTTACTAACATCTGATCTAACCCTGCTCTCTTTCAGTCTGACCCCATCTCCCTTTGTCCTGTCACTCCAGGACCTTGCACATAGCCTCTTTCCATCTTTCTTGTTGTCTTGTTCAGGCACTGGAAGGCCACAATTAGTTCACCGCAAAGCCTTCTCTTGTCCAGGCTGAACAATCCCAATTCTGTCAGCCTTTCCTCATAGCAGAGGTGCTCCATCCCTCTAATCATGTTGGTGACCTCCTCTGGACTGGCTCCAACAGCTCCATGTCCATCCTGTGCTGGGACAGGGGTTAAGCCCAAACCACCCCCTGCCCCTCCTGCACAAACAGAAACCTCACCTCAGGCGCCAAGGGACAACGAACTGCTGGACAGACAACAGAGCCAGCGCCATTATTGACACTGATAACGTCCCTCCTGCTGTTTGTCCAAAGGCAGCAGCGTCCCTGTCCTTGTGCACAGGCTGGCAGGGCCACCAGGCACCCTGCTGGAATACACAGTCACTCTCTGGAATACCTGATCGCTCTCCAGCATTGGATAAAAATGCAGTGCTCTGTCAAATCGTTCATTTCCTCATACATTAATCATCACCAAAGCCCACCTCAGCTGCACTCTTTGCACAACTTTTATTCTCTCTAAGGTGTGGATTTTCATAATGACAGTGCTCATATACCACTTAACAGTATATTTTCACTTGGCCCCAGCCACCCCCCTGAGCAGTAACTTATTACTGCTTGTCACTAGCTGCTACTGAGAGTAATACACACACTGGGTTTATTCAGTCTGTTTGGTATTTCTGGCTTGACTCTTCCTCACACAGACAATACTGCCCAAGCCCAGAGACTCACAAATCAAAACAGCCAAGTGTCTGGGCCTTCCAGCTGCACTTGCACTGTATTTCCCACCTTTTTGCCTGCAAGAGCTAAAAACTTTCATTTATTCCTTCTTTTTTTAATGCAAGTGGAGAGCCTAATGCAGTCTGAGCGCCCTGGGAGCTGCAGGTGTACAGTGAACACCTGTGTGGCCGATTAAAATGTGACAGAAGTACGCAGGGATGCCTCAGGGGCCTGCCCATGCTGACATTATTGCTGATTCAATATTACCAGGTGGGGCCAGGGCTTGTGCTGCAAATTAACTGCAGAGCTCTCTACTTTCAAAGCACTGCTGTCCCAGTGCTGCAGCTAAACCCTGCTGGGGTGTAGCGAGGCACTGCGCAGATTTTAACCAGTTAAAGCCTACACGTTCAGTCAGTGTTACCTGTGAACCACAGGCTAGGAGGAAAACAAGCAAAAGTCTTTTGCAAAGATTATCAGGAAATTTGGAGGGCCGTAGTGGAAAAAAGCTCCCCCGATAGCTCTCCTTACGGAGAGAAAAATAAATAAAGAAAAGTATAATTTTACTATCTGCAAATGATTTTTTACCTCAGACTTGATAAATGAGTGTTTTGCCTCTGCCCGTGTGGAAGCTCTGCAAGAGGGTTTTCCACAGATGAAACTCCTGTCCGTACTCCTGGAAGAAATTAATGGTCCTTACTGCACCACCTTCCACTGCGATGAGGTATTGCCTCACTACACCTCATTTTTCACCTGTGTACTAAGCTGGGTTCCCCCCCACCGAAAATTCCGTATGTGTGTGTGCGTGCACATGCATGTCTGTGCACATATACGTACCTCTGTGAGTGGGTGGTGCACCCATATCAGTGCACATTACACACGCGTGTATGTGTGCGTGTTCCTGTATGTTTGGTGCACCCACGTCGTGCACACACACGCTCTGAGCACATGTGCAGTGGGAACACCCGCTCGCACAGGGCACCGCACCCTGCTGTCGCTGTCGCACCCCGAGGACACGCGTGTGTCCCAAAAAACACGTGCCCGCCACCCGACCCGGGCACCGCCGCCCCCTTCCATTCCCCGCC